>WEIS01040759.1:0-22641 GCA_013389965.1 Todus mexicanus
TTTAAACATGGCGCAGGAGGCGGCCGGGGCTGGGGCCGGGCGATGACCGCGGGGCGGCCGCGCCGTTCCCGGCTCGGGCACACACCTTCCCCCCTTGCTCCTAGGGAACAACATGCCCAAGGCCAGGGCGGGCGGTGCGGAGGAGGCGAGCCCCGACAGCGGCGAGAGGAAGGGCCCCGGGCGCCCCCGGGCCCGCGGGGTAAGCAGTGCCCGGGCCTGGGTGGGCTGTGCCGGGAGCTCCCGGTTGCGGGGCTGTGGCTCCGGGGATGCCCCCCTCCGGTTGCGGGGCTGTGGCTCCTAGAGCCCCCCCTCAAGTTGCGGAGCTGTGGCACTGGGATCCCCCGCCCTGGGTTGCGGGGCTGTGGCACGGGGGATCCCCCCCGGTTGCGGGGCTCTGGGTCTCCGCGGTTCATTCAGGAATCGGTTCTCTTGAAGTGCCCCCGGAGCCTTTCCCTGTTCCCCCGCTTGCCCTGCGAGGAGCCGGAGCCAGGCCCAGGCTCCCCCCGGGCTCCTTCCCCAGCCTGCGGCACTTTGCTTTGAACCCCCACCCCCATCTCTGGAAATAATTGCGGCTGTGGCATCAAATCCCCGAGTTGTGGGCAGCCCCTGGGTGCTTTGCTGTGCTGTGCTGAGACAATCGCTGCTCTCTTGAGGCTCCAGCCTGGCACAGACAAAGCCGTGGCAGCCCCGCAGCAGGCAGGGAGCTGGGGATGAGGGGAGGAAGCCAGGCTGGAAAAAACAGAAAGAGTTGTTGGGTTTGCTGTTAATGGGGTGTTGGGAGCCAGAAGGCTCTGCTGGCAGCTGGGCTGCTGCAGTTCGGCGCTTCTGGCTTTCTCTGGAAATGCCCATGTTCAGCCCCTTCGCTAAATCTTGGCTTAGCAGCGCGGCTTTGCTGCTCGCAGTTGTTCAAATGGAGTGGGTGTTGTAGTAGTTCATCCTTAAAAAGCCCCATTTTTTAGTAAGCCAGTCTTGCCTTTCATAGGCCTTTCGGAAAGATCAAGGGTCAGGGAGCATCCCACTTGCTTTTTCTCGAGCTGTTCTTAATCTTAACCTATGGTCAAGTTGATTTGTGGACTAAGATTTGAGCCTTTAATTGGTCTTATTTTGTGTGTGAATTATGTACACGTTAAGCTTGTTACTCGTTATGTTAATTATTAAAATTATCCCGTGTGTTCTATTGTGTGCATTGTTTACCTTTTAGTAGTTAGTGTGTGACTGCAGACACTGGAGTATTTGTTTAATCAGTTCTATTTGAGCTATTTTTTTTTTAACTAATGGGAACTTTTGTGTGCTTTTCTAAAAAAAAAAAACCAAACCAAAAAACCACCACATGGGTGCATGTTTTTGTTGTTTTAACTGGCTTGCAATGTCTGAAAACTGCTTTCAGTGGAGTGACACTATAGCCAAGAAAAACTCCTTCTCACCAATTTGCATCTGCTTGTCCGGACCCTGAGATTTCAGGGTTGAAATCCGTGTGCCCTGCAGACACCGCGCAGTCAAACTTGGCGAGGTGGCAGGAGACGGTGACACGGCTCAACTAAACTTTACTAAATTTGATAGTTCTCACCACCGGTGATTTTGGAGCCCGAGCCAATGTGCAAACCCTGGTCTTGCTGATATTTGACCATGCCAGAGGGTTTCCCATTTTTCCTGGCTGGCCGTAAGTGCTTTCCATAGACTCTTCAGTGGGTTTTTTTGCCATGAGCAACGTTTAAACTTGATTTTGTGAAATAGAAGGGGTTAAAAGATAGCACTGTTTATCTCCGAGACTCTCCTGAGAAGTGTCACTCACAGTGGACTGTGTAAAAACGTTCCTGTCCTCTCTGTTGCTCAGTAGAGCGTATAATTAACTGCGGTAACATCTGACACCCCATGAGAGTCTTTGGCTGAGCTCATACCTCTCTGGCCATGAGAGATATGTAGCAGCTCGGGCAATTTTTGCTGCATTACTCTTATTTGGTTTAGTTTGTGCTCTTTGTGGCCACCTTTCTCCTGAGGAGCTCGGGATTGCTTGTTGAGGTTTTTTTACCACCAGAGCTCATATTATTAAGCACAAGGTGGAAGCTGGAGTTAGTTCTGGCTGCGCCATCCTGCCGCGTTTCATATAGAAGTTCTCTTGGACTGAGAGTTTGCGTTAGCAAAGGTCTCGGGGCACTTACCACCATTAGGTTTTTCACTTGGAAATGGCAACAGCAGCACGAATGACGCATTAAAGCAGCGTAACCTGCATCGGTGCGGTCAGCTCCCAGCCCTGGCCTCTGCAGGGTGTTGTGGATGCTGGCTGGAGGTTCTCAGCATCTCTGTGATCTACTAATTTTCCTGTGGGTCTGTTTTAGGAGAATGTGTTTACTGGTCAATCCAAAATCTACAGCTACCTGAATCCAAACAAAACTCCTGGTGCTCGCCCCCCGCTTCAAGAAGAAAACTCTGTCATGTATCACGAGGTGAAATGTCAGGGCAAAACACTAACCGAAGCCTACAGGAAAGGAGATGGTAAGATCAGTCTTTGGGTAGTTTGCCTCCTTAAGTGTGCTCCTTCCCCTCCCCAGTTTGAAAACTTTAATACACAGGCAAGAATGGCTGGTAGCTCCCCTGGCCCCCTTGTTTTCTCAGTCCTACAACTCTAGTGCCAAACTGGGGCTTTACAAAGATGGGGATCTCCTTATCTTGTTCAAAACTTAGGTCATAGATTTACCAGACGCTTTTTCCTCTGATTTTTGTCTGGCTGTGTTTGTATTGTCTCTCTGGGTATCAAAAGCTAATGCTTGCGTTGTCAATATGCCCAGATCTCTCTGCAATTCTGCTGCTAATCTGATTCTTCAAGGCACTGTTTGGCAGCTTATCTAACTTTTCGAGAGGCCTGTTTTATTACCTAAACCTGGTTTAGTCTATAATTTTGCTACTTCTTACTAATGTATATAAAAGCAATTCAAAACCTGATGAGATGTGAGGTAGAGGTACTGGTAGAAAAGAAACAATTCTCACTTTTTCAGGATGAAATAAAGGCAGGGAGAAAAGGAGGAGCAGAGATTGTGGATGCAGAGTGCCAGGCTTCATTGCGGTGACTAGAAATGGGAATATCCCATGAGTTTATGAAGAGGGGAATAAAGAAAAAAGCTGACTTGTGTTTAAAGGCACATTTAATAACCTTAGTCATTTATCAAAACACTTCGATGCAAACTCTTTCAGCAAGCAGGTGTTTTAAGTCCCACTCGACACAGGGGAGTGTCAGGTTTCCTGCAAACTCAGGGCCTTTAGCTCCTCATTTAGCTCGCTCTTTTTCACAAGGAAGTGAAGATGGCTTTAGCTTGTCCCACTGCTGCGGCCTTGCAGCTGTGCTTCATTTCTCCAGTGAGACTGAAGCATCTGTCTCAGCAGATGGGACTGTTAAACCTGGTGACGTGCTTTAAATAAACACTTTATTCGGCTTGAAACCATTCTCACCTCTAAATCAGTTGCCTGAGGAGGAGGATGTGGTCGTACCAAAGTAGGATGCATGCAACCAAGAAAACGTTGGTTGTGTGTGGGGAGTAGGCTTCTTGTAAGTGCCAGCCCTTTAGCTCCAGTGGATTTTATCCGACTGGTATTGGCTACTTGGTACCAGCCTCTGCAGCTACTGATGGCAGCAGTGCAGGATCCAGAGGCTTCCTCTCCCTCCTCAGTGCAGAGTGTGGATTAGCTGATGGCTGATAATTTAATGTGCCAGATGCAAACTGTGTAGCTGTTTCAAACACTGCACCAAAGGTGCTGCATGTTTGGGTTTGGAAAACTCTTGACTTGCAAGCCTTACATGATAAAGTACTCGGGCTCAGGGTTAGCTTTTCTCTGCTCAACCCTCCCTCTGTACCCTGTGTACTGCAGCAATGACTAGTCAAATGTTGAGTAGCTTCAGTTAATCCTAAATTCAGAACCTTCTTTTATATCTCTATCACCAGAAAAGAAGAATGGTGGCAATTTAATTGAAGGTGCTATGAAACCAGAAGACCAGAAAGATAAGGAAAGTGGGTGCAACACTCCGGTGCCGTCTGCTGATCAAAACCAAGAAACTGTAGAAACTCAGAAGACGCCCCTGCCTTCAGACTGTGCTGATGAGGCCAATGCAAAGCCAGCTCAGAAGAAGATGGTTAAAGCAAAACGTGGACCAAGGAGAAAGTAAGCGACTTTGTGGAATTGTGAAAGCTTTTCTTCTGTGTGTCCTTTTGCACCAGGAGGCTTTGATCTGCATTTGTCCTTCAGGAAGTACCATCAGACCTGTAATTAATGTTATTCTTGGGTTTGTTGCATTTTTTTTAGAACAAATGGTCAAGTTGTGGGGAACAGATCGTAGAGGAGACTTTTGTTTTCACAAGAATAACATGCTTGAACAATACAGAATAGCACCCAAAGTATTTATCTACCTTGTGCAAGACTATTTGCTGATCACCTGTAGAAAAAGCAATTAAGAAACCATTAAGACCTACTTTTCTGTGGACAGAGGGGAATATACAGACGGAGCAGCTGGAGGCCTCCTTGCTGAGCTGATACTCTTGCTCATGATGATATCAGAGTAACTGACCTGACATTAATGAATTCCTTGCCAAGCAGTTTTCATGACCTAAATTTTAGAGCACCTTCTGGCAAGGCACCCCGGGGGCCTTCAGACCTGGAGCGTGACTTTCAGTTGGTTTCCAATGGCATCTCGTTCTCATTGTTGAAGAATTAGTACCAGGGTAATGGAAATAAATAGTGTGAGGAGGCAGAAGAGGGGATGTGGCTTTTGGCTTGAAGTGAAGTGTACTGATAAACACCGATTCATATTGATCATCTTTCAACATACTACACTGAAAATCAAAATTCCTTACATATCTCTGTTCTGGAGATATAGCTTCACAAGCAGTCTGAAATATGCGTTCTCTTTTTCTTAACCCTTAGAACACAAGGAAGAGCACCAAATCGAAAAGTAACAGATTATTACCCAGTTAGAAGAAGTTCCAGGAAGAGCAAATCTGCATTGGAGGTAGTGCTTCTCGTTAAAATAACATCACTTGTAACGTTGCCAGTTAATTGAACGTTCGAAGAAGCGCGTAACTATCTGTAAATGGTTTCTGTTGGAGAAATACAAATAGCTTTGTGCACGGCAAGTATTTTTAAGAACGTTTCTTAAAGTTTAGAAATGCTGATCCAGTTCTTCCAGGACAGAATCTAGCTGCTCATATAATTTTGAGGACAGAAATCTGTCTCTCTACAATTCGGTTTTGCTAGAAATACGGGATGCTTTGGAAAAAGTAGTGTCACTGGCTAATAATTTCAGCTATAGAATAAGCTACAAAAGCTATCGACAAGCCTGTGGTTTTTGTTCTTTGTTTCTTCTGCAGACTGAGGAGAGGAGGAAAATAGATGAGCTAATTACAAGTGGGAAGGAAGAAGGAATGAAGGTAACCACAGTACAGTGTGTCCCTCTTAACCTGTTTAAGCAGAAAGTAGCAGAACTCGGTCTCAAAACTGCTGCAGTTCTTCTGTAGTGAGCTGAAAGTGCAGCAAAACTTTTCTTTTGGGTGGGCAATATTTGGCTCTGGAGAATGTGTGTGCAGCCTCAGTTGCTGATATTGAGGGGGCTTTATAGTCTTCACTGAAAACGCACTTGCTCCCCTTAGTATCTTACTTCTCGGGTTAGCTTCCAGAAATGGGGTTGGATACAGCATCTGAACTTGCTGTGTGTTTAAAAGGTAACACCCATTGATACTGTCTGTGTGGTGACAAATTCTCCGCCTGTTTACAGCCAGTTGTCATGGGTCTTCATTACGGCTCTTGGGATAATGGGTGTTACTGGTTTTCCTCTCGCTGCTAGCAAATGCTAGTTGTGGGGGTTTTTTAAATGGCTGAATCACTCATCTCCTAGTAAGCAGCGTGTTTGCAATCATGTAAGTGCTTTCTAATTTCCCAGCTGATTTTCTTTTCAAATCAACAGATTGATTACATCGATGGCAAAGGGAGAGGAGTAATTGCTACTAAACATTTTAATCGAGGAGAATTTGTAGTTGAGTATCATGGGGATCTCCTAGAGATCACTGATGCTAAGAAGCGAGAAGCTGTGTATGCTCAAGACCCATCCACAGGCTGCTATATGTACTATTTTCAGTACCTCAGCAAAACGTACTGGTAAGCTTCGCTTCCCTGAAGTGTGCTGGTTTAGTGCTGGAGGCTCTCTGTGCAATGAGGGGCACTAGAGCTTTAGTATCCAGGGCTCTGGATGTTGGGCACGTAGTATTTAGGTGTTTTTAGCCTTCCGTGTGAGTGGAAGTGCAGTGGCTACTACTACTTAGCTTGGACGCAGCTTTCTTGAGTATTTAAGGTATCAAGCCTTCCTGGTGGTGTTCTACATCTGGGTTCTGCTGTTCCTCGTGAGCAGTTGAGTTGCTTGGAAACAGGCAGCTTTAGTTCAGCTCCATCACCGTGTTATGTGCTGCCTGTCTAATTGTATGAATATTCTGTAATGTTCTGTTTATTCCTTCATTTTCTGAGCCCTGTGTGGATTCCTTGTTCTTTATCTGATTCACACTTTGGGTCTTTGTCCTCAAATGTGACTGTGATACGCAGCAATCCTTCATTCTGTTCTTGTTCTTCCAGTGTTGATGCTACAAAAGAAACGAATCGTCTGGGACGACTGATTAATCACAGCAAATGTGGCAATTGTCAGACAAAGCTTCACGACATTGACGGCGTGCCTCATCTCATACTGATCGCTTCCAGAGACATTAAAGCAGGTGAAGAACTGTTGTACGACTATGGAGACAGAAGCAAAGCTTCCATTGCAGCTCATCCATGGCTCAAACACTAACTCATCTTCTTTCTTTGGGTTGTTTTATTATTTTTTTTCCTGGACTGAGTGCTCTACGAAGAGTCAGTGGAATTTTTTTTCCCCCGTCCTCATTTCCCTTGGCTTTCTTAGTGGACTGCTTACGGTGTTCTGAGCTCTTCAAAAACTACCTTTTGCTTTGCAGTATTTAAATACCTATTGCAGTTTTCCAGGCAGGCTTGAATAATTGATCTTTAGATTGCCAAAACTTTTATATCGTAAAAGGAAACCCTCCCGAAAATTTGAAGACTTCTGCTTAGTGACCAGTGCCACTTGAGCATGCAGTCAAAGAATTGCACGGAAACGTAATCACTTGGGTTGTGCTTTTGCTTTTGCAATGAAATCTCGTGCTCCGCTTTGTGGAGTGATGACCTTGGCATTAGCTTTATGACAGCAGATGTACTTCTGCTCTCTGACTCGTACGTCCAATGGCTTGACTGCTTGTCAGACTGCTCTTTACAACCCAGTGCTGATGGGCTTCTCTGAGATGGATGCTACTATTGTTCTCAAATAATTTGTGGTAGGAATCCAGTTTTTTTCCAGCGTCGTATCTCACGTTGGCAATGAACTTTAAATGCACTGGCGTTGAGGGAAATTAATGGTCACATTGGCTGCTTTCTTCGGAAAAATGACTCCAGGCCAAATGAGGATGGTTTTTCATAGACTGGGTTGATACTAATTAGGAATGTGAAGATCGAACTTCACAGTAAGAATCAAGGTTTGACATGACTTATTTTCTAAAATTTAAGATGGTACCTTTTTATAGTCGATGGCTGATTCTTGGAGGTGTCTCCCAGAGGATTTTAAAGGAGTAAAAGAAGAAAAACTCTCTCCAAAACAATTTTTTTATTGCCTTCCTATGCTAATTAACCACATCAGAAGCTATTTATTTACTGTGAATGCTTGAAGTAGAGCATAGCGGTTCCAAAAATAGGAGTCATCTTCATATGCAGCTTCAAACTGTAGTCATGGAGTTGATGCAATGAAGAAAGTAGATTCCTTATTGCCTGGTCCTGTAGGTCTGGCCAGCGTGGTCTGGTCCCACTGTCGTACATGGGAGTTGAGCGCTTTGCATCTCGCGGATGTTTGTTACGTTCCTGATGGAGAACCAAATCTGTGATATAGGCGGGCAATACAATGCAGGTCCTTTATGTTAAAGATGAATTCTTACCAGTTGGAATTTTTGCCAAGGCAGGCTTGGCATGTGTGTAGATGAAAATGGCTGTGAGCCGTCAGCCACGCTTGCTGCTGGAAGATGTCAGCAAGGGATCTGTGGCTCTGTTCGCGTCTTCTGATCCTCATGTCTTGAAGGCTGCTGCTGTTCCAGCTAATGCCCTCTAGGACAATCTTCTGTGCTTGCCTATGTGATAGGTCAAACAGCAGCAACATCCTGGTTGTGTGCTCCAGCAGCAAGAGAGGGTGGCTTAGTGATGTATTTTTTAAATTAAAAACTTGAAGACAATGTCTGTGTAAAATAAAGAATATATTTATTATTGATGAAGTGGCTGCTATAGTACCTGTCTCCATTGCAGATCATGAGCATTTCGAAAGAAAGCTGTGAAAATCGTTAGCCGTTAAACGCTTTGTTATTTCCTACTTAACACGAGGCCGGCTCATCCGAGGCAGCCTGTGTATTTTCACCATTTCTGAAGGATTAACTGGAGACCCGTTACCTTACCGGTACCGTGTTACAGGTAAGCTTTGTTGGCTGACTTCTTTGAGTTGGCAGTGATTTTCCTCTGGTCTCGGTAACGGAGACTACAGCAGTGTACAGTATCCTGTTCTACTAGAGCAATTCCCTGAAGTCAAAATTGGAATAAAATGGTTCCTTTGGGTTTGGTTTTTTTTTTACTTAAAACATTTTCTTGTTCTCTATCAGGTCAAATAGCTTCAAACCTCTGTTCTTCAGCATCACTTTTGTAAACAATAAAAGAGGGAAGGTCTCTCTCCTCATTTTACATAGAAAGAAAATTGTCTTCTCTGAAACTCTACTGGTAATTGAGTAGCACTGCATCGGAAGATGGTAATAAAGCTGATGTTGCACTGAGTATGTATCCTTTACTTTTCTAGGAATTTTATATATATATATATATATATGTACACACACACACCACTCAAAATACTTCTCCCAGAAAGATGCCATTTGGATTTTTATCTCTTTGCCTGAGAGCAAGGTTTCATTTTCTGAGTGTAAAGCACTAAGCAGGGGAAGATGCCCTTGGGTTGGGAGCTCAGCTGCTGTTGTCAGGCTCGTGTGGCTTTGCCAGAGGCCGCGGGTGGCTCTAACAGGACTGGAGCCTCTTCTGTTGTAGCCAGAGCCAAGGAACTTGCTGCCCTTTTGAGAGAGAAGCTGCAGCTCGCTGCACCAGAGCAGACACGTGGATGCCAGAACCAGCTCTGTTGCCCTGCTAATGTACAGCTGCTAACGAATTCTGACGGGGAACTGCAGTTCTGCCTTCTGCAAAGCCACACTGGCGTTGTGCATCTCGGCAGATGTGTGAAGTGCCCTATATTTTTCACGCTGCTGGCGCATGAGTGAGAATCAAAAGATTTCAGAGCTTGCTTTGGCTTCTAAAGAGAAGCAAGATCAGAGTTTGATACCTGTCACTGCTCCTTTTATGTCTGTTCAGACTTCTCTGCTCGGGAAATTCTACTTTTCTAAATGTAGAGCCTAATTGGTATCTTTCAAGCTGCTTTTTCCACTCCCGTATTTGGCCTATATGCTTCCACTAGTGATAAACCTCATTACTGGGACTAACACACAGCTTGTGACAGCTGATTGAAAGAACAGAGCTTATGAAAAATCCGACTGTCTACCACAGGAGACCTTTAACTGTCAGAAATTGAATGTTTGGTGCTTCTGTTCCAGTTGGAGGATCTCTGAAAAGACACCACTGTCTCACGTGGGCAGAACACGCCGCAGCAGCTTTTCTTCCCTTCTCCACCATCTTTCATCTCTACCCCAAACAGCCTCTCCTGCGTGTACAGATCACATCAGGCTCTTTTAATAAGAATAAACCCCACGTATAAACTTTTATTTTTCTACACATGTGTAACGTTTGGCAGGCATCTTAAGAAATACCAAAAAAAGGTAAGAAATAAACAATTTCTAAAAAGTCAAAGTAAAATCTCTTCTGAAAGAATATTATACAACATGATTTTTATGAGACTGCTTATCCTCTACAGTAGAAGTGATGCTTTTTCTTCCAGTCACTGACTCCCCAGTGCCATTTCTGAGTTCTTGAGGACGCTCATTTTCCATGTTTAAAAGAGAACCTGAAAAAAAACCAACCCAACTCATCAACACAACGGAAACAATACACAACTGGAAAAAGAAGGAACATGCAGCGAGGCGGCCCCATCAACATATTCTGCTATTTTGGGGAACTTCGGGGCCACATCCTGAGCTTGTGGGTACTGTGTACAGCTGCTTCATACAATGTAAACAAACCTCTGGGGACAACGGGCATGTTCCCACATCAGAGACATCATCTGCTTGCAGGGGAGGCAAGGATCGTGGAGTTTTGTTCTGAAATGCTTATTTTTTTCCAAGAAAAAAAAGTGGCGCCCCGCTTGCCTGGGTGGAGGTTGCCTTCCTGTGGAGTGCTTTTTCCACAGGAAAGGATTTTCTCTGTCGGGTTTTAATTTTACAGGGAGAGGAGGAGAAAATCTCCAGCCAAGTAGGCTGAAGTTCAGAATTCATCCCTGGATTCCCTCAGCATGAAGCACGCCATATTCACCCGTATTCTGCCAAAAAATGATGTGGCCAAACTTACAGCCGTCTGATGATTGTCTTCTCCTCGCTGTCCTTGCTGGTGCCAGAGCTGCTGGCACTGGCTTCTTTTTCCAGTTCTTCAGTTTGGTCCTTTTTCTGTGAGATGATCCCACTGAGAAAAGAGGAGGCTTTGTTTACTTTTTGTGGGGGTTTTTTGTGTGTAGTGTGGCATCGCGTATGTTAAACCTTTCACCAGGCAGCCTGGGAGATGGGTGAATGGGTGTTCACAGGACAGGGATGGGACCCTGGCGTGCCCCTTGTGATGAATTGCTCTTATTTGCCTTAAATACGGCAATGGAATTTTGCTTAGGCTGCGCTCTAATGAGAACACTAAAGAAATGATGAGATGAAGAACAGCAAATCACAACAGGAGCGAAAGGGAGGTCTAATGGATTTATACAACACTGGATTTATACAAAAGTCCAAAGATAACAGTAGGGTGTGGACACAGAGGGTGAGTTTCTGCATGGGTGGATCTGTGGTACCTTCAGCACAGCCACGAGGGCTCACCCCACACGGCCGGGGCCAGATGGGAGGTTCCCAGCTTCCCTGCAAGGCAGGTGGCTGTTCCTCTTTCCACCCTACAGAGCAGAAACGAAAGGCTTTGCCAGGGCTGTGGCTTTTCTCATCCTGCTCCAAAGCTGCCACACTCGACAAGGTTGTAACCGTCTGCTTTCGGCAAAAGCTTCACAGTTTTCCCAAAGGCTGTTTCCTCCGCTTGGAACCGGGTTAGACTCTACCAGCTTGGAGCCTACGTTGTGTTTTCACAGCGTGCCAAGTGACTGTCCTGAGCTGACCTCATTTATCTCCAGCGCTGCGTGGATCAAAGCTTGTGTCTGCTGCAGCTGAAGGCTGAAAGTAGGTAAGCGACGCTCAGCTGGATTTCGGAAATAACATGGGACTGTAGCTACATTTCAGACTACATCTTCATATTTATCTTTTTGCCCTGCACAGCTGCTCTTTATTGCCCTACAGCTATAATTAGGGGGTTACGTGACTAGTTTAAAGGGAAGATGTTTTTTGGCTTACGCCGTACGAGGGGATAACCTCAGAAAATTGCTCAAACTGAAAAGCAGCCTTGACACACTCTCTAGGTGCACGGCACTGGCTGAAATCATTCACACTGCTAATTTTTAACTTGGCCTGTAATAAGCTGTGTCACACAGTTGGGAAATCAAAGCAAGAAGCTCTTCGGTGGCCGCACAGCAACGGCAGGCAGCTGAGCTGGGGAAGCGGAGCCCCGCGGTGCTGTGAGAAGCGCTGTCGAGCAGTTTCTTGGATTTAACTTTAACTTCCTGGCTTAACCTGCCTGTTACAGACAAGGCAAAAGGTGGGCTTAGTGAATCTGAGAGGGAGTTGCTGAGATACCTCCACTGAAACTTAATGCGCTCAGGCATTTTGTGTCTAGATTAGGTAGTTTCTTGCCCTGAAGAGTTTGTATGACCTGATGATGAGGGCAGAGCAGCCTTGGAGGTGAAGGGGTTTGTAGCACAAGGAGCAAAAGACCCTTCGTGCACCCTACCCTGTGGCTCGCACTGATTCTCCCAGGCTGCTGCCTTCTAGAAAGACAAGAACCCTGCTCTGGAAGCATTTGTTCTGCCCAGCTCAAGTGCCTTACACAACCCTCTGCTGGCAGTCTTGAAAAAAAACCAAACCCACAGCTTATTTTGAATGATGATGAAAGGGTTTAATATTCTGCTTTCTAGATCAACGCCATACCCAGTGTGGGAGCAAAGGAGCTGTCGATAAGGCAGCGTCCCCGACGGCAAGCTGGAGAAGGAAGGAAATTCTGTCTAAAACAGAGCTGGAAACCCCCGTGCTCTTTGGTATGTAGCGTGGCTTTAGACGAGAACAGTACGTGTGCAGCTGCCGTGACTGCACAGATCAGGTCGTGCGCGTGAGAACCCAGCTTGTGTGCAGCGGGACTCGCCACACAGAGGGTTAGAGCGGCACAGTTATCGGAACACGCTGCGTAGAATAAGAGGGAGTTGAGTTTTAAAATTACGTTGCGTAGAGATTTCATCCTTCCCCCGTTTTTCTTTGCTCACTTGTAGGCTTTTGGGAGCGCAGACATCTCCTACGCCTGCCCAGTCTAGCTGCTCAAACCTGCAATACTCCGACCTGAGAAGCTCCCCAGGCACCAAGTAATTGTGATTAGCTCTTTGCTGACTTCATGATATACCTCTTATAGCACTGTAGCTCCTCTTGCACCACAAGCAGCTGAGCTTTCAGCTGGTTACGCTCCTGCAATACATCTCGCAGCTCCTGTAGCGTGAACCGGGGGCGATTGGGATCTGTGAGGTCTATTACCATTTTATCTGGTCCAAGGCTGAGCTGTAAAATAAAGAGTGATGGTCATAATCTTGTAACCTATTGAAACCAGGACACTCACTTTTAAAATTCAGAGTTTTTACTCTAAGGGGTAATTCTTTGAATGAGTTCATCACAATCCTGACTTTTCCAAGCAGTTAATTATACAGGTTTTTGCATGATTTTTGTATTCCCTTGATGTCTGCGCTTCCCAGCTGCATATAAGGCCCAGCTGTGGCAGGCTCTGACCACAGCTAAAACGCAAACTCTGTCCCAAAGAGTCTGCAATCTGCCAAGAAGCTGCTTTTCTGATACTGAGAGAGGCTGAGCAATCTGTCTAACATCACACCAAAACCCTGTGGCAGAGAGAGGTGAGAACTTTGTTCCTTTCCTCATTTAAGACCTTTGTGGTAACGGCTTTTTTCAGTCACAGACTTCAGTTTGCCTTGCTCAGAGCAACAAAAGCTTTCGTGTTTGCATAAACAGCAAATTGTCTTTATGAGGACAGGGTTGTGTAAGAGCTGCGCAGCAGTGGGTTTATACGCTGTGAAACTGCCCGTGTGGGGCTGAACTCCTCTGGCAGTGCTGTCGTTGAGCTAAAAGTGGTGAAACAGGAGTGAGAAGCCACAGCACTGCGACTTGGAAATGGCTTTGAGGCCTCCTACAAAGCTGAGAAGTGAACTTCCTGAGGCTTGTTGTGCTGCGATAAAAGACACTGGTGATTGCGGGAAAAAGAGGAGACTGAGGAGAGACTTTATTGCTCTCTACAACTATCTAAAAGGACATTGTAGAGAGGCAAGTACTGGTCTTTTTTCACAAGTCAATAATGACAGGACAAGAGGGAATGGCCTGAAGCTCCACTGGAGGAGGTGTAAGCATCACATTAGAAAGAATTTTTTCTCTTCAAGAGTTGCCCAGCATTGGCACAGGCTGCCCAGGGAGCGGGGTGAGTCACCATCCCTTGGAGTGTTTAAAGGGCATAGAGATGAGGTGCTGAGGGAGATGTCTTAGGGGTGATAAAGATTAGACTGAAAGGTTGGACTGGGTGATCTTATAGATCTTTTCCAACCTTGGTGATACTGTGAAAAGCATCCCCTGACCCATCTGGTGGTGGGGTGGGTTTCACCACCCGCCTGTGGCCAAGCTGACTGGGGCAGGGGGGGCCTCTGGTGCTCATGCCAGGCTGTGGCCAGGGCCAGGCTGTGCTGCAAGGGGGTCACCCACTGCACGGGGGGCACCCTCTGCACGGGGGACACCCACTGCAAAAGGGACACCCACTGCAAGGGGAGCACCCTCTGCACGGGGGTACCCACCTGGGGGGCGCTGCCTCGGGGCCGCTCCTCCCGCAGCTGCTTCCGCAGCTCGTCCAGCTCCCTCCGCAGACTGTCCCGCTCCATCCGCAGCTGCTCCTGGGCCAGGCTGCCCTCGCTCACCAGCACCTCCAGCATCTCCAGCACCCTCACGATCCTGAACTGCAGCCGGGGCAGGGCTGGGGGGACCCGCGGGCAGCCGCTGCTCAGCTGCAGCAGGTCCCGGCCCACCACGGACGAGATGTCATAGACATCCCCCGCCGTTAGCGCCAAGGGGCTTTTCTCCAGAGCCTTCTCCGGGCCTCCATCACCCTCTTCTTCCTCTTCCTCCTCCTCCTCCTCCTGCTGCTGCTGCTGTCCCCTCTGCATGGCCGCTGCGCTGCGGCCCGGGGCGGAGCGACCCTCCCGCGGTTCCCATGGCGCAGGCCGCGGCCCGGCCGCGCTGCCCCTGCCCCTTCCCCTCTTCCCTCCCTCCTTTCCCCGCCTCCAACGAGGGGAAGGGCCGCGGGTGGCTCCCGGTGCCCAACCGGGGCGGGGAGAGGCGGGGAGAAGGAAGGAGGGAGGTAAAGGCCGCGGCCGCTCCTCGGCGCCACATTCGCCGGGCGCCGTGAGGGAAACGGCTGCGCGGAGAGGCTGAGGAGGAGGAGAAGGAGGTGCGGAGAAACACGGCCGGGGACACCCCGAGAACCCCGAATCGATTGAGGTGAGGCCGAAGGGGTTCGGGGGGTTCCCGGTGGTCCCGGGGCCTGCGGGGGAAGGGGAGGCCCGGGCGGGTTTAGGCCTCGGGGTTCCCCTCAGCAAAGGGGGGGATCCAGGCCCCCCGACATGGCCCTGCCACGGGGGGTGAGCTCAGTCAGCAGCGATGGCGATGGTTTATTGGGGTTTGTCTCGCTCGTGGGTGAAAAATACAGTACGGTGAGAGGAAACTCAGTAACATCTGAGTGTTACTCACAGAATCACAGGATGTTGGGGGTTGGGAGGGACCCCCAAAGCTCCTCCAGTCCAATCCCCCCATTGCCGCAGCAGGATCACCCAGACCAAGTCCCACAGGAACTCGTCCAGGCGGGTTTGAAACGTCTCCAGAGAAGGAGACTCCACAACCCCCCTGGGCAGCCTGGGCCAGGCTCTGGAACCCTCACTGCAAAGAGGTTTCTTCTCGTATTCAAGTGGAACCTCCTGTGTTCCAGCTCACGCCTGCTGCCCCTTGTCATTCAGACATTCTTTACTGCGGTGCCGGGCAGCATGGGGGAGAGCTCCTCCTAACATACACACCCATCAAAAGCACTAGAACTCTATTTATCGAACTATTACGTACATATTCATAACACTTTCCAGAATTCACATACATGTGTGTTAAATTCTAAGAATTCATTAACATAATCTCCGCCCCTACATCGCATGCGCATTTAAATGTGGTAGTGGTCTCTGGGTCCCCTCTGGTGGTCTTCTGCTGAAGGCCTGAAGTCTTCCTCGGAGTGGACTTTTCACCTTTGGTGAAAAAACCTGAGCCTTCATACCTCATTAACTGCAGAGCTGGTCCAGGCCAATTATCAGGCCTCTAAAGTCTTGTTATCTACTCTACAGGGTTAGGATGACCCTATGGGCCTCCTCCTTATCTATTGATTTAATGCAGCTCTGCTTGCTATCTCAAGTCATACCATCCTAAATGAATCCCCTCTTCTTCCAGATCCCGAGTCGTACCATCCTAAATCAACAGCAGCGCTGAGAGTGCTGCCTGCGTTCCCGCTTTTCTGCCTAAAATACCCCTAAAGTACCTGCTTTGCCCCTAAAATAGTCTGTGAAACTCAAGCATGTTTTTGTCCCCCCTAGATAATGAATGACTGGGCCCCCATAGCGAAGGAGTACGACCCCCTCAAAGCCGGGAGCATCGACGGCACCGATGAAGAGCCCCACGACCGCGCCATATGGAGGGCGATGCTGGCACGCTACGTACCCAACAAGGGGGTGACAGGAGATCCTCACCTCACCCTCTTCGTAGCAAGGCTCAATCTTCAGACGACGGAAGAGAAGTTAAAGGAGGTCTTTTCCCGGTATGGAGACATCAGGAAGATCCGTCTGGTTCGAGACCTGGTGACGGGATTCTCCAAGGGCTATGCGTTTATTGAGTACAAAGAGGAGCGTGCTCTCTTGAAGGCCCACAGAGATGCCAACAGGCTGGTTATTGATCAGCACGAGATCTTTGTAGACTTTGAACTGGAGAGAACTCTCAAAGGATGGATTCCTCGGAGGCTCGGGGGTGGTTTTGGAGGCAAAAAAGAATCCGGACAGCTACGGTTTGGAGGCCGGGACAGACCTTTCCGGAAGCCTATCAATTTGCCAAACGTGAAAAATGATTTCTATGGAGAAGGATCAGCAGAGAAAAGAAACTGGTCTCGTGAGGGAACGAGGGACTGGAGAACAAGGGACCGAGACCACGAAAGGAGCAGAGACAAGCGATGGCCAGAAAGAGAGCGGTCGTGGACTTGGGGCGAAAGCGAGAGAGAAAGGGACTCCAAAGAGGAGAGGAGCAGAGGGAGGGAGAGGAAGGACAGAGACAGGAAGGACAGGGACAGAGACCGGAGCAGGGAAAGAGATACCAAGAAACAAAGAGATGATGATAAGCATCGGTAAGTGACCGTGCCTTGTCGCTGGGGTGTGGTACCTCCTCTTACATCCGCGGCGTTTCAGTTGCGGGTGTTGCCTTCAGGTGCGAGCAGCATCCCCAGAACACGCTGCGGTGTTACTGTCCCTCTCTGTAGTTTGGTTGCCTGTGCAGTTAAGGTACGCATTGAATTGTTTTTCAGAGGTAATAAACTTTCGTATGAATGTTTTCGAACTGGTGAACGCTGTTAAGAAACGCCCCCCGTGTACGAGCAGCCCACTGAAGGTGAGCACACACCTTCTTTGATCCCCGTCTGGCTGCCTGGGTTAGGGCTCGTGAGAGAGCTCCGCACTCAATTATATATGTGCCAGATGAAATAGTCACTTGTTGAAGAAATAGTAAATGCTGACGTATTTTAAACTGGTTTTTTTGGTCAGCCTTTGCATGGCCCCGTCCTAAACCTTGCCCGGCTTGAGGCTTTATTTCCATGAAGAGCTGTATGAGCCTTTTTCAGGGGGAAGGAGACAGATCCGTATGCTGCCTCCCCAAGAGATGGTATTAACGTCGCCCCCCCCCCCAAAAAAAGACGTGAGTCTTGCAGAAATACTTGTTTTTCAGAAATATTTATTAAACTGTTAAAATGATTTTACTGCCCAACCGAAAATAAAAATAAAAATAAAGAAACAAACTCCAAAAATCTTCAGTGATCCTGCACTTTGCAGACAGGATTGTTACGCCCCTTTCCTGGCAACATCCTGGCCCCTTTTCTAAAAGCAGATTCAACTTTAAGATCGAGAAGCGACACATGATGGATCTTCAAATCTTTACATCCTCTTCCCTACGCGCCATCCTTTCCGATGGCACTCGGAGTGTATAAACTCGGCATTTCAGACGTGAGCACGAGGAGCGACGTGGTTAAGGTTAGCAGGGCAGGAGGAGCTCGTTAGATTTCTGAGGTAACGGGGTTACAGAGATGAGTGGGAGAAGGTTGTACAGGGTTGTGCTGCTTAGTGCCATTGTTCGGGCTCGGCTGCAGCTTTACCAACAGTAACGCCCTGGGCTCCGGCGTACGGGACGAGCTCCGGGCCAGGAGACGTCCTTTGTAACAGCCCAGCGTCGGCGCCGGGGAAAACCCGTTCAGCCTGGGTATTTCTGTTATCCCAGTTCGCCGCTCTCAGCTGATTTCAGAAGTGATGTGCTTACTCAGGCCGCTCGGCCGCTGCGTTCTTGCGTCGCTTCTGATCACTGCATCTCTTCTAAACGTGCGGAACGGCTGCGAACGACGCTCAGGAGAGACCCGACGGGCATCGCTCACCCTCTGTCTGCCTGATACAACCGCAGTGTGCTTTTGTTTCTCTAGGATGTCGAGATCTGACCAACTTAAGTATCGTTACATTAAGACACTCCCCCACATTTAAGAATTGCTTTTCACACAAGGGGGATGCGCTGCTGTTTCACGGCTACGGCTTCTGTAAGCATAAAACCTCCGATGTGTTACCAAAACGTAACCAGGCAAAAGCCTGTCTGCCCAGTCCCGGCGTCAATCGCTCCCGTCGCTATTTCAGAGGCAGGTGTCTTTCACGTAAGGCCACATTTCCCACCTGCCCTGCCCTGCAGTGCCGCCAGAGAGGCACAGTAAACACTTTCCCAGTGCGCACGGAAGGTCTGCGTTCAGAACGCAGCACAGTTAGGGTCAGGAGCAGAGCAGCATCCACCCACCGCGGCAAGAATGGTGTCATTCTAGATGGGCTGAGAACTATTTGCTACCTGTGCACATTAAAGAATCCAGAGTCTTGGATTACTCTGCGTTAAAAACAACTGCCCTGCACTAAACCTGCTTGTGTCATTCAGGATCTATTCAAGACTTCCTCCTTCAGCCTTGCCGTAGCTAGATACTCCTCCCCAGCAGCGCGGTGCTCCAGCACGGAGTCTCCTAGCACACAGCCAAGCTCACAGAAAGACCTCAGCACCTCCCTCGCACGGAGCCGTGGATGTGCTCACCCTCTCCCGCCGGGTTCGCTGCCTTCATGAGTGTGTGGTGACAGCTGTACACAGTGGTGACGCTGCGCAAGGCTTTAGTGTCATGGGGTTTATAACTACAGCCTCAGACAGACCCGGGGGGGGTCTCACAAGCTCAATGACAGAGCAGGTCGAATCCCACCTCCTGGCAGTTCAGTCGTGCTGGGCTTTTGCTGGCAGGTTAAGCCCCTGTAAGTGCAGGACACCCAGACCTCGAGCCAACACCAGGGGAGCACCCTGCACACAGAGAATTCATCCGCTCTGCCCAAGCAGTGTTTAGACTAGTCCGAGAAAACATTTTGAGTTGGGGGGATCGCTAAGTCAGTTAAAACAGTTCATGTCAGCTAGCTGGGGATGTCTTTCACTCTGAAGTTAGGCAGTCTCACCTAGACAGAAAAGTGGGGGGTGACTTAATTTAAACCCTGTCTGTGGGAAAGAGACCCCAGTTCCTTTACAGCAGCGTCTGCTACTCTAGGGGCAAGTCCCTGGTAAGAAGGAAAAAAATTCAAACGTTAGAATCCTTCCTTGTAACCCATTTGTTTTCCATTAATACTGCAGAACTCGTGGCAAAATGCAAGGCACGCTCACCTCATCCTTCAGTTTCTTCATGCTTTAGGCACTATAAGCAGCAAGGGAAACGTACACTCACTATCCCTTCTCGAGGCTACTCCAGTTTACCGATTTGTATCGGGTGGATTTCCAAGGGGTTAACTCTGCAAAATGCAGATGCCAGCCGAACTGGCCAGGACGCAGCAGCGCCGAGACCTGCCACGGAGAGCGGTCAGCTGTCGTTATCCCGCTTGAAAAAATTCTTACAGAACTAAAAAGCAAACAACCGATAGTGTTAACAAACAGGGTAGAAGAGTCTTTGCTACTAGGTATTGTACACTGCAAACAAACTTCTAATAATGGCACAGGTCCTTTTTCTCTTTTTGTTTTTTTGGTTTAAAGAAGCTTGTGTTACTGTAGTTAATGCATGAACAAGACCATAGACTTGTTACTCAGCACAGAACAAGTCATCTAGAAGCTTCGATGTCCCAGCGGATCAGCGCCTGTTCCTACAAAGCTCGGCTTCTGTTCTCGGCAAACAGTCCCCAAGTAAACAGCGAGGGATCCCTTTTGAAGAGTGCGTCTGGAGCGCGACCACGGAGGTGTGCAAGGCGGAGAAAAGTGATGAGCTGCCAGATTTGTTTACAGAAGCTTCTTGTTTCTAGACTGCCGAGATCTACTGCGGTAAACCAAACACCTCGAGGTTTTAGTCACAGGTGCTGCAGGGCTTCTTGTCCTTGCTCGGTGTAGGAGTCATCTTTATTTGAGTTTGACCATTCTCCCAAAGTATCCTGGAAGTGGACGTTTTTCTGCGATGCCTGCATACGTTTCTTATCACGCGAGAAGAAACTAAACCTTCCGGGATGGGAGGAGAGGGGGGAAAAAAAGAGAAAAGACTATTTAGCATCTTGAAAACACTTGAAAGACCCGTCACGATCCACAGCACAACAAAACGCAGAGCAAAAAAATCCGTTTGCATCCGCAAAAATCAAGGCAGTGAAGCCTGATGAGAGTGCATGTCAAATGTTATTAGAGATGAAGTCATTGCAATCTCAAGCGGTTTGGCTATGGCAGCTTCAAAAAAGCTCTAAATGCTGTTGACTCTACAAGGTGCAGGTATCATTTGAGCTCTATATTCATTCCCCCTTCCCCAAGCCCTCAGATAAAGAAGCCACACAATACAGGTTAGTTTCTTGGCATTTATAAAGTGGTATCTTTGGCATTAAATCTGCGTAATTTACTATGAAACAGAACTCGAGGAAGTTTTTAAGGGTGTCAGCAGAGAAATTCATAAGAAAATAGGCCTCTACATTTAAAAATTTTTTCCCAAGTGTACAGAGTTCGATAGAGAGACTTGACTCCTGCAAAAATGAATGAATAAATAAACCAGGAGTTTGCAGGACGAAGGCTCTAAATAAATGCACGCAAGTGTGCACGTCATTTCCTGTCACACAGCTTGGGTGCTCTCAGATAATGACGTACGTGAACCAACAGCCATTTAATACAACAACGAACTGCCAGCTGACAACAGAGCTTAAAAAAAAAAAATACAGTTGGAAAAATCCTTAGTAGCGTTTGATTTGGATAAGCTGAAGTTACTCCGTTAGGCAAACTCCACGTTCGTCGTGAGTTCAGTACAGGAGGTGTTAGTGCGGTGCTTAGGTCTGCTGAGAAATGCAAAAGTTGTGGTTCCAGCTACCAAAGGTTTGACTCGGCTGCGTACCCTTTGGGTTCTAATGGTCCACTTGAGGAGGTAAACGCTGGTTTGCTTGCACAGTGCCCAGCACGATGCAGTTCAGACCCAGGATGGGAATCTGCTAAATGCTGCTACAGCAAGAGGCTGTGCAAAAACAAACTCAGCTCTGGCAGGTGATGGAATATTTGCCAGGGAATAAACCTGAGCCTGTGTCCAGGCGCCCCATCCTCAGTGTTCTTCCTCTGCCCACACGCCCTGAAGTGTTCCCTCAGTACCACGATTCCCACCGTCCCAGCAGCCTTGTGCAGAGCAGGGAGTCCTGCCTTCGATGGCTCTAGTCACACACGAAGCTGTACTTGAGTGTCAGGTGAGGTTTAAGGAAGCTTTCCTAAAAACTATCCTATCATACGTGCAGGTAGGCATGATTATAATTATTAAGAATATCAAGAATTAATTATTTCTTGACTAGAAAGTGATAGAAAAAGCTACGCAAGTGCAATGCCAGATAGCTAAAGCTGCTAGCAGGACCTGAACTTTTGCATTTCCTGGCTTCAAAGGCGCAGCCTTAATGGTGAAATAAGTATTTTGCACTTAATTAGCCTCATACTTTTCTAACACCTTCATCACAGGAGCTCAGAAATTCACACGCATCTGCTATGTTTTTTTTTCAAGGCCAGATCCAGTTCTAGCTGATAAAAGAAGTGTCTGGTCACTGAGGATTTCTGCTGAGCAAGTTTGGTCCTGCACAGTCTGGCTCAGTGTTTGGAAGTCCACACAACGGACTGATGTATCTATGCAGTAAGTTTCAAATGTCAAAGTTCATTTATTTCCCACTTTGCCGTGAAATTAAGAGAAAATTCTCTTTGTAAAATCTCTACACGAAGCAGAAGGGTTAGGCTTCTTTCATTCCTTCTGAAACAATGAGAATTGTTACTATGCCTGGAATATTCTGATGGAGGATGTTTGGGAAAAGCATGTCTGTGTGGAGAGGAAGGGAATTTCAACACTGTGCTGCTGCTGTAAATACAAATATCACTAAAGCAGCAATTCTAATGCAAAGAGACTTTGCGTTAACAATTATCGGCACATCTTCCAGGGACAGCCAAGAATAGGATGATAGAATTCATTATTGAGAGTGTACGCTCTAGTCCCAAATCCGTAATTAGAGAGAAAACACACAGCGCGTAGCCAGAAAGACATGGAAGCAGCAGCCTATAATTAACACTGGAAATTAATGTAGACATCAGCCAGTACACTCTGTAAATCTAACTAACTGATTTGTAACAAGTCATTAGAAGGACACGGGTTTCTGAGAAGGCGCTGGTGTGAATTGTGCAGAGGCGCTTAGTAAGCAAAATGAACAGATGCTGGTTAACGCTGCGTTTCGCGACAGTTTTCTACGGAGCCATGACTGGTTCAGCACGGTGACATTAAGGCAAAGGGCGATCAAATGTCAATACTTGAGGATGAGCACGGAGGACTATGATGAGTCGTGCACTCCCTGGTCATTCTGATCGGCACTTCTGTTCCTGTGATGCCACAGGC
>WEIS01040765.1:0-12340 GCA_013389965.1 Todus mexicanus
GATTCATGTCAGCACTACTCAGGGACTGTCTTCACAAGAGAGACAGTTTAAAAAAAACTTCTATTAAGCTGCTGCCTCCTCTCCAGCTGAGCTCTGTCACTTGAACCAGTACTGCTGCTCTGCTCCATTTCTTTCACAGATGCACTCAGTCCCCAACCAGGACAGGGCTGCTGAACCCTCAGCAGGGTTCATCTTGTAGCAGCTCCAGCTGGGTTCAGGGCAGGAAAGGAGCAGGAAGATCACTGGAAAAGGTTTATTTCCTAATCAAAGAAATCCGCATTCCAGGTGAGTTTCCAAAGTAAACTATTACAAACACGTCCCATTTCATATCATCTTCTTTGAGAAATCCTTCTCTCCTGTCAGCAACTCTTCTCCTCCTCCACATTGCTTGTCACTTTAGATAAAAGCATGGGGGATGCAGGAACCAGTAGCATCAGGGCACACAGGACTTGAAGCCATCCCCTAGACAGCCTTTTTTGCACTTTCTTCATGCATTCAGAGAACATAGCTGTGCAAGCCTCTCAGATACAGATCTTCCTCCCACGCAGCAAGTGAGAAGCAAACATGATAAGGTTAAGGGCTTCTGAGGGCCTTGCAGCTCCCAGCAGCAGTGTTTTCTTTATTCCCTTTCACATACCTCACTCCAACTCTCAACTACTAGGAGTTTTCAAGGCTCCTCTCTCATTAAACAGTGGGCTCCTCCACTCTCCAGCTAATGCCTTTCATAGTTGGACGAGAGAGTAAACCTGTCAGAAAGCATAGACTGATTTCGTTCCTTCTCTTCAGCAACAAGAAAGGGACAGATGAAATATTTTTGATGGTCACACATGATAAGACATCACAGATATCTTTCACACGGAATGGAAGCAGCATTTCAAGGGAGCTAAGTGCACTGAGAGGCACCTGTCTTTATTTCCCCAACCCCTCCCCATCTGCAAAAAACAGTCAAAAGAGGATGGAAGCGAAAAGGAGGCCACCACAGCAGCTGAACTGAGGTTTAAGTACAGCAAGTTTTTCAACTTCTACAGCTCCACTAACAGCATCCTGGCAAGATCTTCTTCAGGTCTTCTGCTAGTGTCAGAAGGTGTTGCTAAAGCAGAATTTGCTGAGTTCTGTGTAAGAACTATAACTAGAAATGACGGAAAATTAAAACACTTATTGTGACAGATTGTGGGATTTTGACAACTTGCTCTTGCCTAGAGTGGAAATGCTAAAGAGACAATTTGTCAAGATTCCTTAGCAAACATATATGTGGTGAAAACCGTAGAGTTGGGTCATCACATACCATGCTCTCCTATAAACAAAACGCCCTACTCAAACTTATCATCAGAAGACCCACAGTAGTTATCATTCTCTCCTGCTATTTGAGCTACAGCTCAGATGGATTCAGAGATTTAACTCTGCTCAACTCAAAATGTTTTGCTCATAGAGATGTTTTGCACGTAAAATATTTTGAAGTTTTTCAGTCAGCCCTAACCTTGCATGTCAATCCAGAGTACTAAAAAGGAACAACTTAAGATGTGAATAACTGAGTTTACAATAACATCTTGGCACTTGGTACTCTTCAGTAGACAGCTGTGAAGGTATGTTTAAAATGTTTTTAAGTATTTTACGAATTTAAAAAAGGATTTAATTTTTCACATATTTGATCTACAGGAATTATTTAATTAGCTATATGCCATTTAAAGTTTTTCACTGTGAAGAAGTGTTTCACAGTGAAATCCTAAAGTAAAATTCTTTCCAGATTAAGACAAATATAGCAAAGAGAACAGAAGTATGAGGGCATATCAAATATGGCAGAAGCAACATATTCTGTTCAATGACACATATACATTTTTAGAACATTCATTCCTTTCAATCAAGACAAATTAAGATTTTTTTTTTAAATTCCCCATTTTTTCAAATGTAGACCCAAGATGACTGGGCAAACATAAAAGGATTCCTGTCAAGGATTCCTTGAGAAGTCTTATTTTAAACTAATGTAGCTGCAGCTGCAAAGAACACCTTCAACCTTTGCAACCAAAAGGAATTACAAAAAGCCCTGTATTTTTCCTGGTTTGTCACACACTTGAAAGCACATTGTGTGCAAACCTCTGCAGTCAGTCAGTCTGTTTTGTAGGCTCCCTCCATGTCAGAAAGACCCCTCAAAAGATCTTAATAGAAAGAAAATGATATTTACAGTTAATAGCAACATTTTTGCTCAGGTACTTCAGAAGATTTTACATCCTGTTAAATATCAGATTTTTCTTCTTAATAAACAACACGCAATTGAAAAAACCCTATCCATTTCACAGCAATATTTTAATGAGTTTTTAATTTATGGATACAAGACGACCTATATTTGAGCCAAATAGTGCATCTAAGCTAACACTCAAAAAAATCACATCCACCTCTTTACCACAGACCAAGCAGAGGACCTTCTTTTAAATTCTCACACCATCATTATCTAATATTTCTAAAGCTAGCTTCATTCCAAGTGATCTTATTCGTATCAGCAATCCATTAGCTCACTGCTGCAACAGTCTCCTCTGACGAAAACCAAGACAATTATTTCACAGCAAACCACAGAAATATGTCGTAGGTCAGAAAGGAGCATATGTGCTATCTAACTGAAATGACAATGAATCTCAGCTTGAGATGGGAGGGAGAGCCTGTGGTGCTCTGGTGATGTGTTGTCTGTAAGTGAAATTGTTTCTTTACAAATCTGGGCAGACAAATTAACTAGCTTTTCCTCAGCTAGCTCTTCAGGACGCAGGCAGCAGGGTTCCCCCTCCTCAATTACAGCCGAGGCACTGTGACGGACCTTTTTGTTCTTTACAGGACTGATTTTTTTGGGATGGTAGCACATGACAGGGTACTGGGCATACACATAGTTCGTCCTCTTTTCTTGTACCCAGATCTACCTAGTTGCTGTAAATAACTTCCCCCACAGCAAGCCAGTTTCTAAATGAACGGGAGTGGTTCCCAAGAATACAGTTATAGCAGCAGAACACAAGTTACAAATGTGCGCTACTTCCTTTTGTTTACAGGGAAAGCTCCATTCAGTGAGCAATAAAATGTTTTCCACAACAACTGAAAGTCCCCTAAAGATAACATTAATAAGAAAAACCCAGCCTAATGAAGGTCTACCTCCTCTCTAGAGCAAACTTAAGATGTATAAATTATTTTTAAGCAGATGGCTTTAAGTAGTTAACAGCAGCTTAATGAGGCAAATTAAAAACTTTCCATGATTTGCTAAACCCTCTCTGCTTTGTGCCTTAATTGTTCAATTGTCATTTCTTGGCAATAAGAAGGAACAAAAAAGAAGCCAGGCATTGTTTTAAAAACAGCACATCATGCCAGAGCTGATGCTGCAGTCACATCACCTGAGGGTGAGGCTTCGTGTCACCCGTGAGCAGACGGGTAGTGAGCCACTGCCCCTTCCTGACCCCAGGGCACGTCCACCCATCCTTCCATTGTGTCCATAAAGCTTATGCATCATTTACTGCACATAGAATGAAAAAGATGAAATAAAATGCTAAGATGAAACATGTTTAGCGTGCACAGGTTGTTGTGTTGAAACGCATTACAGTGAGATAGCATTCTAGCAGTACACAAACACAAGGAGGCGGAGATGAGGATCAACTATACCAACAGTATTTTTAAGGCACACATTTGTAGCTACGCACTGATTTAATATTTTTAAGTACAGACAGCTGGAGAATAATCAAGCAAAGAATTAGAGATTTGGCAATATTTAAAATAAATTCAAGTCTTAGAACTGGAATTGTTAGTTATGAGTCTTAAGTAAAGGAAAACTAACTTAAACCTGCCTGCAGTGCTACACCCAATAGATTGGAAACACCAAGATGAAGAAACTACTGATTCAATTCAAGCAAAAGAGTAGTAGTAAAGAATTAATAGGCAACAAAAGAGCAAAGTAGTAAGAGGGGAGGCTGATTTTCCTTTAGGATCACAGACACTATATATTTGACAAAATGTTACTGTGATGTGTCAGAGAAGCAGTTCAGGAGAGGGAAAGGTAAATGACCAGGAGAGAGTACTGAAGTGGTTAATCAAATATTAAGTTTCATTAAGAAATCTGTACAACCCATTACTATTAGTTTTTCTGGGCACCAACTGGCCTTACAGTGCAGGAGTTTTTTTTTTTCTGTGTAGGAAACTTATAAAGAATTGATTTTCTGTTTGTCTTCAGAGTGGGTCTGATTAAATTTCAGTTCAATCTTTACTTCATGTAGTTGGGCTTAGTGCCCCTCTGCTGCTCTAAATAGGTGCAAGTTCCCTTTCTAATCCTTTAATCCAGAAAGTTGAGGTCCTGGAAATTGCAGCTGCTGCAATTCACAGTGGAAATTCAACCTAAGGATGCCATAAGCCATACTGGATGGCTCAAAAGTGCAAGCACTTGCAAATTACCTGCAGCAGAAGCAGGAGTGATAAAAAGAGGGGGAGGAGCAATTTTTAGACAGCTATGAATCATTTATCACTAAGGAACATGTTACCAGCATGAGATTTTTTTCTGAAAACATGCAGGTTGTCACATAAGAGAACTACATTCAAAGAATAGTAAAGGTTGCAAAGACAAGCATTTGTAAGTTAGAAGATAGCTGAAAAGACATTGCTTCCGAATATACTGTCTGGTGCTTTGACACATTCAAGCAGTAAGAAAAACCTATCTCAGTTCCTCCCAACCTGGGGATGCCTGAACATGCCTGCTCAGTAGACACGACTTTAGAGAACATAGCTGCTGAACTCTAAATACTCCCTATGGAGAAGGTAGACAAATATTTTTCAAAGGCTTGGAAAAATATGGATGGTTTTCTCCTCAAGCAGTCCTGAAACAAATAATGCCCACAGTATTTCATATCCAAAAGATGATGGTTCTTGAGTTTCTTAACTGTACGCTGAGAAAGAACAAACTTTAATCTGGGTAGAATCACATTCCACCTCTAGCTTCATTTAGAAATGACTGAAGCATTTTTTGACAAAGCTGTTTAAGAAACCCAACAAAACAGCTTTAGGCAGACAAAATATTCCAGTTGGAAGGACTGAAGTTTGCCAGCTACCAGAAACTGAAAACAAAATCACTTAATGGAAAGTGTTAAGCAATGTTAAGTGCTACCAGTTTCTTGTATAATAAAATTAAGTAAAATGACTTCCAAGAACAATTGTGATTATACAATCTGAGGATTCAAAGTCTCAAACTTGCACAATTCAAGCATGTGCAAAAACAAGAGAAATAATTTGAAACAGCAACTAGCCCAACTAATATATTTCAGTAACTCATGTTGTTAGAACCAAAACGCATCTTCAAACTGAACATAGTTTATGATTCTGTAATGTCAAAGGAATATCCTAATTTGGCATCTTACAACAGGCTCTCTATTTGTACTCAGGAATTCAGAGCTGGATCAAGTATTTTCCTTTTTGTATTCAAACTTCCCTGAAACTTCAAAACATTCCAGTTATTATTTATAATTCTGGAAAGATTTAGGTCATCTTTCAGAAGATATGTTCACAAACTAAAGACTGAACAACTAATTATGTCAAGCCCATGTGTGAAAACTGAACACATTAAACCTGTACACTGGTGCTTTCACTGAAACGTAAAGTGGCCTTTTACCCCCTCAAGCCTGTCTTTTCCAGATTCTTACACTCATTGTTAGAGCCACCTGAATGAAGCACATTTGCCTCTGTCAAGGTTGGTGTCAGTGTAAATCCCATCTGCACTTGCAGCTTTAACTAAGCTGCTGAAGTTCGCAGTCGGAACTGATGGAAGTCAGGTTCACTTCTGCTGACATCTTTTTTTACCTGACAAGGTGGTCGTGGAAAACAGCTAAGGAGCGGTAATATCATCTGCTACAAAAAAATACTGCTTTAGGTATGTGCCCACAACCCAAGGAGTCCCTTTTGAGTTTGAGTTTCTACACAGGGGGATTGACTCTTGAGGGTCACTACAACCTTTAGTTTATGCACCTTAAGTCTTCCTGTAAGATCTCAATGTTCCTCTTACAGACTAAAACCAAGAAAATGGGAGAGAGAAAACTATTAGATTAAATCTAGCCCAACATCAATCTGTGAAGAATTAGCTGGCAAAACCGCTGTCAGCAGCTTTGCCCTCTCCCTTCAAGTTGTAACAGGACCATACAGCAGTTTACATACCTATATATGTTTGCATGTACATATATAACACATGAATTTTGACAGTCAAGAGATTCAAAGCAGCAACGAAAGACACTCCCTGTTTTTGGTGTATTTATGGATTACTCCACATGCACCATGAATCCAGACTACTCTGCATATTTCTCTTAGATTTGTGTATACCTATCTCTTGTTTTCCTTCTGATGTCAGATGCCTGACATTGCACACACAGCTAGCTGAAGTTTTGTCACTCTGTAGGTGCTAGGAAATCGTGCTGACTATAAGATTTACTCAGTCCATGCTCTATGACTGAGACTGAGCTACCACACCATACATTTGGACTGCACTCATCACCATCCCTCTCTTATTTTTGATCATACAGACCAAAAAGTGCTACAGTCTGATCTGTAATCAAAGACCAGCTATGTCTTCACATACATCTCCAAGATGAGATGGTATTTTACCTTGCTACTACAGGACAGTCCAGCTCCCAGTAGAACTTCACAATTAAAAGAACCCATCAGGAAGACACTCAACACCCACTGAACGAAACTATAGATCCTCTCCCTTCAATATTAACAAACTGAAAATGCTTCTCATGTGACCACCAGAAGGTACCTCTCCACACCCAACTCGGCATATGGTCTCACATACTGAAAACAGAATGAAAAGTACTGTTACGTGTCACCCAAATCTATTAGTGTGCTAGAGAACATCTATACAAATGGCTAGGTGCACAGCCTCCAACAAGGGATGCAGAAGGAATAAAACAAACAAGTAACTGTAATAAGACTGTAACAAGTTTGTAATTGGCCTTTGATAGGCTTCCTTTTGATAAGAAATCAGTAAGTCAAGAATAGTTCAAAACAGTTTAGGTATATAGAGATCCTAGCACAAAAATCAATTATTAAAGAAATAATGAGATACCACAGGAGCTCAAACTTTAATAATTCATAGAGCACGTGTCAAATCATAGCTTTTTACTACCCAATCATTTTAAGCTAACTGTGTTCAAAGCCAACTCTCAAAGAGTTTAAACTCAAGCATATGAGGTGGTACCCCAAGACCTGTTAGACTGTGTTAATACAGATTAATTTCCTGTATTCACAGTAAGGAAAATAAATATTAAAGCTGTTGCAGAACAGATTTCAATTCTAGATATCGATGCACTTCCCACCAAGTTCATGCTCTAAAAGTACAGTCTGGTGGTAGAGGAAAATAAAATACAAACCTCTTGCCACAGCAACGTATGCAGGCAGTTTCAAAACCCAGTTACACTATATCCAGATACTTTCTTTAGGAATTATATATAGACACTCCTTTTCAAAAGCCTAATTCATATATGCGTTTAATCTTCCAATAACACTAGAATCTTTAAGACACTAAGCAAAGCTTTTACTTGTTTAGCTTTTGCAGCATCTTGCTCAACAAACCAGCAAAATGTCTTAAACTTGCAGACTTAAAGCATATTCCCAGTAACACACAGCTCTGCTGCATTTCATTAAAACAAAGTTTTAACAGGTTAACTTGCTCTTGGCTCCTAATGAATAAACAAATTTGAATGCAGCCTTTTCTCGGAACACAGTTAATTACATTTGTACATGGTTGTAAAGCAAAAGGACAAGGGGAATTCCCCAGCAGAGATTGCACAGATTATTTTCTATTCAAAACACATGCACATTCCCCTAAGTATAGAACAAGACAGTATTTTGGAGAGGAAAAATTAAGGACATCCGCCAAGAGAGCAAAGAAAATTAAACTGCAAAGAACTCCCCCCACCTCCTCATCTGCAACTGGTATATGCATGCCTACTGCTGCAAGTCTAGAATTCATACTGTATTTTTATTTGTTCATAAGGTACTCAATTGAAAGCAGATTTGAAAAATAGAAACCCCACCACAATAAATGCCTGCATCAATCTCCAAACTAACCATCACACAGATCACATTATCTCCAGTTCTGTAACTGACGTTGCAACCACAAATCAAAAAAGAAATTTACTTGCCAAATAAAATTAATGCGCAAAGATGAAGTCAGACTGGGAATTACTTCTACAAGAGGTAAAATCAATTATTTTAATCCTGCACCATTTCTACTTAAGAGAGAGAAAATCTTTTCCTTATGTCAAAGGAGAAAAAAATCACCCAAGAATTAAAGCATTAGAAACAATTATCCACAAGTCCAAATTGAAGTTAATTATCTGAAGAGTTTCATAAAATACTTTCTGGAAAATACAGGCTTACTTGATACAATTCTCTCCACCTCCCTTCAGGTTATGGATGTTTTGCCAGCACTTGACATTACATTTCACAATTTGATTTTTTATGACTCTTGGCATTGCGTGTTTTTAAGTGCTATCTAGAGCATACGGGGGTATAAAAAGATGTAATTTAAGAGACTACTTCTGCTAAACAAAGCATCTAGTAAATAAACAAACAATGTAAGGGGGGGACAAGGAAAAAAAAGTGAAGTATTTTCACATTTAAAGGAGAATAGTAGCAGCTTTAGCTGGCAAAGAGTAATTTTCCAGTATTAGTATCTTTCTCAGTACCCATAACTAGATTATCAACCTGCTAATTTATGCTACAATTAATATCTGAAATCTTTATCTGCAATATTTCTGAAATCTTTTGAAAGACCACTTCAATCTTCAGTATTATTCACTTCACCTAGCAATCTGCAAGGATTTTAATCTCCCAGAGGTAGACGTAAAGACTGAAAGGGTTTCTTGCTTAATTTTAACAATGGAAGTGCCAATAATAGAAATCTGATTAGCGATTTATTTATCAATCTCTGCAGCGCCTTTGAAAGTTTGCATTCAAGGGAGCCACTCTTCCTACCTATTAGGTAGAGTTCACGCTGCCAGGACAGTATCCTTCAGCTGACACACTGATTATTTTCAGTATGAGCAGTCTCATATGCAGGAATGTGCAGAATGTGAAAGCACCTTCTTCGTCAAGTTATCCGGTAATAAACAGCCAGCATAAAAGAAATAACAAATGACAAGGAAACTGGCAAATTAAACACACAGCCATTAAACAAGCAGGTGGTAAGAGACAATAAAACAGACCAGAACTCTTCAGCTATTGACCGATGGGCCATTGAAGGAAATGCTCAGACAAAACCTCAGAGAGCCAACCTGAACTTCGTCACTGAGAAGAAGGGGGAAACATGATTGCCCTGAGCATTATGAGGTATCTGAGGGGACTTGCAGGACTGTGCAAAATGTATTTATGGGACAGCAGAAAGGGCCTGTGGCTTTAACTAAACCTTACTATGTGCTATTTATGGCAAAGGGAAGAAACAGAAGGATCAGAGTGGATTGGGGAGGAACAAGCAAGGGAAAAATGGAGAGAAGGTGGCTTAAAAGGGTCTTGTTGCAGGGAAACAGGCTGCAGAGCACCATGCTTGTCTGAGTCCTGCACCCTCCCAACACAGCCTGCCTTATTTTCTTATTAAATTCTTCATTTTTTGTGTGTAATGCCACTCACTATCCTATGTGCGAGTGCTGTAATGCGTAAATGTCAGCAGCTGGAGAAGACGTCATGGGTTGCAGAACTTGCAAGTCTAGGTGCCAGCGCCTGGAAAGCACACCATGCAAGAGAGGTCTGGATGACAATAACTGAAGAATGAGGTGGCAGGTCACAAGTGCGAGCAGGTTTGGGTGGTAGCAGCAGGAGAAAAGACAGGAGGTCACAGGGCCTCAGGTTTACATGTCTGCAACTGGAAATGCTCATGTATGTTTGTTTTTCCCACTGAATTTAACCTTGACTGAATCTGGAATTAATTAGCAAACTTCAAGCTGGATGAGTTGGTGAGTAGGAGGTGACTTGCATCTGAAAAGACCCAGGCTCTGAGCCGCTAGCTGCATAAGGGGGCCAGGGCTTAAGTGTATTAGGTAGATTGAGAGCTTTTGCTAATATCTGGAGGATCTGTGAGGGTGCTTGTGAAGAGTGTGAGAGCGCATCCATCTCTTTGACAGTGAACATCAGGAGGAAGAGTGAGATGTGGCTACCTGTACGTTCTTTGTGAGTTGTGGCTGCGCTACACGTGGGTGCTACAAAGGCAGTGCTCTTGGTGGCAGTCTGCATGAACAGCCGCATTAGTATCCTCCTGGTGTATGAGTGCACCTCTCTAGGATACATGCTCAGCTTTGCTACTGGCCAAACCTACAAATGGGAACAGGAGCAGCCACGTCCACCAGACTGCGATGGAGAGACCTGTACTGGCTGGGCTTCCAATAGCTGGTTTTGGAGTCTGCTGGATGCAGTGGGTTTCTTAACATCTTTAATGAAGTACACTACAAACATTTAGATCAAATTTATTTTCAGTTTTCCTTTAAATACTGACAAACGTAGGCTGATGGTGCCATGTATTTGATACAATGTCATATTACACATGAAAATAGCTAGGGTATATTACTCATGGTTTGTCTATTACCTGCAAGAGTTTAAATGAAGCAGCTCAGTTAATTACTTAGCTCAGCCCAAGAGCATTAGCCTAAAACCAGCTGTACAGCCAGGCATAAAAATTCCGGAATATTCACCCAATATTTGCACTGAGTTAATGAAAGTAACTTTAAAATCCTTTTATTGCTTTTCCTACATGTGAAAATTGCACCATTTTAACAGCAGTGTAAATCTAATCCAAATAAATTAAATCCACAGAAGCCTTCCCTAAAAATAGTATTTGAAAATTGTTTTAGTTTAATTTAAGGATTTATTGATGAAAACGAAAGACCACCTGAAGAAACTGAAATACATACATCCACAAAGGCACTTGCTTTGGTTTATTTAAAGGCTAGTCTACAGCAAAAACAACTGGGAAACAGAGTATAAAAATCTGTCACACTCAGCTACCTTGGTTACTCCTCTACTTTGTAGTAACAGATGCAGGGAACTGCAATAAAGTGAGAACATCACCAAAAGGTGGTGTGTGTAACAAGGCAGGCTAAATACCTGTGTGAATTCTCTTACTCGTCTGTAGAGGACAGTCATCACTTTGTAGATGAAAGACAGGGTTTAGATTTAGTGCATTAAATACATGTACATCGACTGATGTTTACAAGGACTCAACGATGTGACATGTGACAGAGTACCTCTCATTGGGCTTTTAACTTAGACCACTTGTAAATCTGAATACAGGGGCTTGCTTCCAGTATGGAGGCATGAACAAAGCACCGTAGATTAAACTGCACTCTGCATGTTCATCACGTCAGTGTTCAGCAATGGTAATTTCAGTATCTGCTGTTACTTTCCTAATAGTATCACTCAGCTCATGCACTGTAAATCTACATACTAGCTTAATTTAGAGTAACTTCTTAATGCACTCACATCACTGAGGTTTAATAAACACAGAAGGCTAATGTAGAATAGGTATCTCTGCTTATTTTCTCACATATGGAAGCCACATATAGTCTAAAAAACTGTTTTAGTTAAATTGACACAACTTTTTTATGTATCTGACACAGGTAACTCCACAGGTAGCCCAACTGCAGGAATCTGAGATGTGAAGCCAGAGCAATTTGAATTCCCCTTCATTATTGCTTGCAATAAATGATGGAACCAGATGAAACACAATAGTTTGTTATCAGTACTGGAAAGTAGAAAGGAAGAATGTGAAACTTAGAGATGTGCAAATACAAGCGGTATGTCCTGGCATAGTAATAATATGCAGATTGGCCTTTTTTTTTTTCATTATTGTTGTTCTAGTGGCTATTCTGACCTAACCTGTTTGCATATGTGAATTAGAATTTTTTTTCAACACATATTCATTTTTTAAAAATAATTTTTCCTTAATACAAATTTAGTTCCATAATTCTGAAATCTCTTGCCTTTAATCCAAATTCTAGTCTTTATATCTGCTTAGCACGCTTCTCTAGAAAGCACTGTCACTGTTTTTGAAAATAATCTAAATTCAAAATTCTGATGCTACCTTATATCAAACCAATCACTCACCAAATGAAATGAAAAACTAACAAAGTTAACTGCAGGTTAATGTGAGAGGTTAGCATATGCTTCTTGCCAGCTATTTTCCCTTCAGTCTTACAGAAACAGAAACCCCAAGGCTGAAGTATTGTAAATCACTTGCTGCTACTGGACCATCAGCTTTGTCCATGAGTAAAAATTGAATCTGTCAACATCCCTGTGGGCATTATAGCTCTGCCTTCTAGCACAAGCCCCAGGGAGCTGACAGATCCTT
>WEIS01040772.1:0-50611 GCA_013389965.1 Todus mexicanus
AAGAGAATCCAGCCAGGTTGCAGATACAGTGCACAATGGCTCTGAAAGCTTAGTACATGTTTACCACTGTACAGTGGTCATCATTTGTTTACGGGGCAGTAGTGCCTAGGACCCCAAAGGTGGACAATGCATGTATTACTTTAAGCTCTGTAAGAAGAAGCTGAGCCTGTATTTTGTTATTCTTACTCATGCTGCACATTATCAGCAGGGAATTCAACTGAAGAGACCTGACTGTCACAGCCATTGACTGGGAAATAAAATGACATAAGGATTTTCAGTGTCCTTGGTCAGTTCTGAATGGACAGTTCTTCCACAGAGATGGGGGAGTGGAATTCCTGGATGTTACTCATGCAGGAACATGGAAAGAGAGTGGAAGATACTCTGCCCTGATTTTGCCCTGACCCTGCTGCCTCTTCTTTGGTGACTAAAGAACCTGACAGGACATAGGGTAGCCAAGTGAATAAATGTTTGCAGAATTAGCCCTTCAATTTACTTTCTTCAGGCATCATAGCCAGAACTTACACTTTTCTTCCTAATATATTTTGATGGTATTTGCACATATGATGTTTAGTGTGGTCAGAGATGACGTAGAATCCAGTGAGAGGGCAGCGTATTTCAAGAAGTGCAAGTTCTTTATTGAGGGCACTCCTTATAAAAATCGACCTGCAAAGAAAACTGAGCACCCTCTGCTTTGCACCAGATTTAATTGAAGAGCTGACCAAAATATGCTAGAATTTAGATGCATTTTCCTTTCAGTTGGCTTATCCTTTGAAACTGTGAGCAAACCCTGCCTGACAACACAAAGGAATTTTCCCATGGATCAGCTAAAGCTGACTCACATGAAAGACTTGCCCAAAGTGGTCATGCCCTCTGAGCAAATACCACAGGCATGAGGATCTCTGCTCTTGGCCTAACAGCACTGTTAGGATTCCAGCAACCCAGCCTAGGAAGGCAGATTTTATTGGAGGAGGGGAGGTCACCTACCTGTGACCCAGCCAATCTGCTCTGCTATTTATCCATGTTGCTAACTTGCAAGGGAGGTAAACGTTTTGCGCTGTCACTGCACCTTGCGAGAAATTTCCTGCTCGGCCCCTGAAATACACCAAAGAGAACTCGCTGTTTGCTTAAGCAGGTAAAGCACACAGCAAAAGTCACTGATGTGACTCAAAGGGGAAAGAAAATAATCTGATCATTAAAGCTTTCAGCACCAGGTTTTAGTGCTGCAGTGAAAACTTAGCGGAAGCTACGCACCCTTCTAAGATAAATATTTCCTCTGTTGGAATTGCTGAGTGTATCGCAAATCAACAACCAGGAAGGCTTGCTTACTCATCCCTGCCATATATTTCTGGAGTGATTTTCTTATCTTTTAATGTTCCTGAGGAGTGCGTCTCTCTGGCTGCCCTGGCTTGCTAGAAAGGCAAGTGCTCTGCACTTTTGCTCAGTGAAAATAAGCCAGTCAGAACAACATCACTTACTGTTTCCAACTTGCTTCTGCTTCGTCTATAATACTCTGGTGAAAGAGTTGTTTTAAAACTCACAGCATTTCAGGAAGACATTTTATTCCTTGTTTATCTGCCCCTCACGTTACATTTTTTCATCTCTGGTTACTCATAAAGAATATTAGGGCCTAAATAATTTATCATTTTACCTTTGTATTTAATTTGGTCCATTTACATGCCTGAATTTGGATTTTCAGTGAGATTACATGCAATCTGTGACAAGACAGAGACGAAATCTCTTTCCACAGTCCTAAAATGTGTGGCAATGGGGGCAGCAGACTCAAAATTCTGTGGTAACATCATTTAATCAGGAAAAGTCCAATGGGTTTCACTCAGTTGTGTATAAAAGTCAAAAGTACACTTGGTAGTAGCCCCTGTGTTATTTGTTTTGAATTATATTCCATTTTATACTGTCTCCACATACTCTGTTTCCAATATCCAGCAGATTTTTGAATTGACAAATGTGTGACATCTACAGGAAGCTGTTGTGGAGAAAACCTGAGGTTTTTCTGTATGGGCTGAACATAGTTGTGGCTTCTGACCCTGGGGAGAGCTGTTTGAGCTAGGGATTATTCTATTAGATGCGTGTTTCTAGTAAAACTACCAGCAGCCAGAGAGCTTATCTCTATTACCACTACACAGTTTCAGACCTAACATTCCCCTCAACATGAAGGGAGTAAATCCTAAGTGTCATCATTCATTTCAAACTCACCACAGGTTCAGGTTGTAGTTGAGCTTCTACAATGACTGCAGCTGATCTGAACCAGGGCTGCTTGGCCCCTCCTCATGCCCGTTCTGTAATCCACAAAGTAATCTAGTCCAGCCTGCTAAACCTGCAGCAAACACCTTCAAAATGTAATCGAATAATTTTCTTCCAGTTTAGCAAGCTGGAACGGTTCTGTGAGGGCTGATCAGCAGTGCTGGCTCAAACGAAAGGACAAAAATGCATAGCTATGGGCAGGAATGAGTCAGCGACCAGAGCAGCTCTCAGTTTAGGTTCAGTGGGCTGATGGGAGCTGTGCCTTTTAAGGGGAGTTGCACTTCAGGTACGTGCTGCCTCTGCTCCCTTTGCATTGAAAGTAGCTGTCCCATGGCCACTGCGTGAGTCACTTCCAGTGGCTTATCTGACTGAAAACTCAAACCAGCAAAGAATAGAGTTCCTCATACCAGGGAGTCAGCATGACTTGTTATATGGGGTTTTGATGGCCACACTGAACATGAATGGGAGGAATGGGAATAGATGAGTTTTAGGCAACAGACAGCAGCTCACGCTCAGTCTGGCTCTACTGGAAGAGGAATCTGCACACTAAAGGCACAGCTCCAGAAGATACTGGGGAGGGATTGCTGTCTGGTTGTCTGGTTGTCTGAGCTGCTGTGATGTGCTAGGGGAGGGGAAAGCTAACCCAGCTAGGTAGCTTTCTGTTGAGTTAGTCACAGTGGCTCACAGAAGTGAAAGCAGTAAGTGGTGGAGCACAAGGCTGGAAGAACATGTGTCTGGGCAGTGTGGGGAGAGAAGGAGGAGCAAGACATGATGGCAACTACCCTCCCCTACATAGTGGCTTCAGGTGCTGTAGGTCTGAGCTTTTAAAATAAAAAATAAATGTTTTAATATGCATTTTTAAATTAAGTGGATTTAGTTAGATATGAACACATCAAGAATAAATGACCAATTCTATTAGAGGTGCTTGTCTCCACGTCTCCTGTTTCAGTCTGTGGTGAATGCTTGTACGGGCAGAATTGATGTGGTGACCTGCAGCACAAGGAGGGAAGGGTTGATTGGGTGAGGCAGAGAAATACTAAGGGTCAAACTGCCTCGTGTTGGTTTTGCTAACTGGGAAAACATTCATGCAACTGCAGACTACATGGACCATAGCTCTGCCTCTAATTACTCACCCATCACAATGGGATCATCTTTCCAGTGCCATTAATATTAGATATGTGCACCCCCTACTCGCTAACTATCCTAGCAAGATCCAAATTAGACATGGATGTTTAGTGCTGTTTCTACCAAAGCAGACAGAGTATGTGATATGCCAACATCATTGCTGTTATGCCAACCATCACCCAGGCCTACCCTGGTCCAGCACAAAGCTTGTCTCTGGAATGCTAACTATCAGGTTTTCTTGGCAAAAGTGAATTGGCAGAGTGAATTTTGTATAAGATCACAGTTTTGTCCTTCATTTCTTTTGGAGTTCTTGATCCCATGCCAGGAGCCCCAGAGCTGGATTTGTTGCATCACTGAAAAACAGCCCAAGCACTAGGATGTTTTTAAAATCAAAGACAAAGTTCAAGGCTTTGGTCACCAAAACCCCTCACAGGATAGGCAAAACCTACATAAAGACCACTATAAAATACTACTCAGATCTCCATAGCTCTTAAAATTTTATTTATTTTAAGGCCCAGTTTCTGGGCTTGGTTGCTGCTTTTTTTTAACATGGAAGCAGAGGATGTTGCATTTTGTTCTGCTGGCTTGTGCTGTGCTTTCTGGCAGGCTGACTGTGACAGACCAACAGGGCAAAGCACTCTGACAGTCTTCGGACAGGCTGACTGGTGGGTGGTACCTGGGAGACCTCACCAAGACCACTGCCTTGGTGTGCTGGAAGAAGAAAAGGCTGTTGGTATTTCTAAGCTAACAGAGGTGCAGTTATGACCATTTAAGACAAGTGAAGCGAGGGGTTTAAGATGACAGTCTCTTTTGCTAGACCTCCTGATACCATTGGGAAAACAGAAAACCTTTCAAATCACCCAAGGCATTTTCTGCATCCTCAGATAGAAACTGGACAAAAGTTTTTCATGGATTTTTCTGTAGAAAGCTGTATTTCCCAATATGGTGGCAAATCTGTGAGCTCGTGCGTGTGCTCACCCCAGTTATTCACAAAACTTTTTTTTTCAATGGTACTTTCATTAGTGGAACTGTGACAGGGAAGACCATAAAACTACCTGCCTTTACTGAAACCAGGTGTGCTTTCCTAGTGATGAAGAAGGGCAGGTTGGTGGCAAACATACTCCAAAACCCCAATTTATTTGGTGTGGTTTTTTTTTTTTTTGCCTTTTTTTTTTTTTATTCTGAGAAGAGCCTGATCTCTCTTCAGTAGAGTATATTCTTTCTCTGTGTCTGTTTTTTTATGGATCCAGAAGAAACTACTGAAGAGGTCTGCCAGATAACAGAAGCCACACTGGAGCAGAATTTGAATAAGTGAGTACTGGTTTTTGGAAGCTACTGAAAACACTTATCTTCCTTTCCTTTGGGCTGAAACTGTTTGCAAGGTTCAACCAGGGCTGTGGTAGCTGCCGTTGCTGGGGGATATATGCTCCTGAAGCTCAAGCTAGGCAAGGGTGGCTATTGCAGCTCTTGCAGCAGCACCTAGTGCCCCAAAGGCAGCATGAGTGCCCCACTGCCCTGGCTCTGCACTTCCCCACTGACTGCTCTTTGTTTTCCCCCTGCTGTGATTTATGGGATTGGGTTCTGGGGCTGCTTCTTGGCTGAGTGCAGCTAAGGTATGTAAATTGCTTTTTAACAGCTAATATGCACCCATACATACTTAAAAAGAAAAGAAAAGAAAAGGCAAAACAATATGGTCAGCAGTGAGTTATAGGAGATCAAGAAAGAAAAGGACTGTCTCTGTGACTGTAGTGCATGTTGTGTGATCAGAACTTCTCCAAATCAAGCGTATTTATTTTTACAGAAATTTCAAAACCAAAATCTCCAGTGATATCTTGCTATTTGTCCTTAGTCATTTTCAAACAAGGGACAATGACCACAGCTGGAGAAATCACAGTGGCTCTCTAGCTTCTCAATTTCTATTGTCAAAGCACCAGAAAGAACAGTGCAGGAGTTTTTAAGAATTGTCTACATTTTATTTGCCTTCCAGTGCTTGATGTGAGGAGACATTCTCCAATCTATACTTGGACTTGTCTCTTGCTATGCTCGATGATCCTGTTTTCCAGAATGCTCCTGACCACCCAGCCTAGACACAGGTTTGGAGTAAAAGCATGGCTTTTTACAATTTGGGTCTGCAGATGAAGTCTTCTCCCTTCACAAGGGAAAATATTTCATTTCCCTGTGTCACCAAGTGATCTCCTCTGTTAGTCTAGTACTGAGGTCAGTCTGATTTAAACCAGAATGTCAAAGAGATCTAAATTAAAAATCTCTAAAAAACCCAGCCAAAACCAAAAGCTTGGCTAAACACAAAGTCACCTGGATGGAAACCTTCAAGTGATAGTTGGACTTCAGCCAAAACTGGCATTGCCTGATTGCACTGCCTGGCAAACCCTTGACAAGGGAACAGTTTGCAGTGCCTGCTGGTCCATGGACATTTGCCTCTGCTTTACAAGAGAGGTGTTAGGTTATGCATGAGGTGGTGATATCCATCCTTCTTTCATCATCACTGAGGCCAAAGTCATACTGTAGAGTGTTTTCTGGCATGAACATGTGCTAAGAAAAGTATTTCCATACCTCAGGCATGTGTGCCTAAGTTCCTCACACAAAAAGTCAATGATTTCCCTCTGCCATTTGCCATCTGTCAGTCCCAGCCCCAACACCTTACCTGAGCCTGCTGGAGGATGAGACAGCCACTTGCGGAGTTACAAGCTTCAAATGGTGTGGAATAAAAGCCTTGTTACGGGCAAGGACTTTTGTGAGTGTCTGCTTACAATAGCTTGGCTTTCCCTTTCTTTTTACTCTCCTTCCCATCTTGCAATCCCCCTCACCCCATCCCAAATATCTTCCCCAAGACAGCAAATTCAAGGCTTCTTCTTGGGAAACATGGTGTCATTCATGTCTTTGAGGTAATAGTGCAATTCCAGGGGACAGACCTGTGGTATTTGGATCCAAGGAGATTCTTGGTTTCTGAGCTCTGTGCCCACAACCACTGATGTTTATACAGCAAATACGATCCGTACCAGTCTGCCACAGTGTGAAATGTTACAGTCCTTGGAAAAAAGAAGTGGAAGGAGTTGTGGCAGTTAGGTTCAGTATTGGAGTTGCAAGAAAGCACATTTATCTCTACCGTGCAACCTGCTACTTTTGCTTTTATTGTGGGGCAGGTGGTATTTGTTGGTCCTGATTTCTTTATCTTGCTCCTCTCTGCTGCTGAAAACATTCAGCCACTCTCACTGCAACCCCTATCCTAATTCCTCTGTCTTCTTCATGATGTTTTTACCTTCTCCCCTCTCACTTTTATTTTCTCTTCTGTGCTACTTCTATACCTGTTTGTTGTCTTCTCTGCATCTCCCATAATGCCTCTATCAGGGATTACTTTTCTAGAATAAATCTATGAAATCTCAACTTTAAAAAAATTAATTAAACAAAAAAATGTAGGTTTATAAAAGTCATCAAGTATCTAATTATATGCCTAGGCACTGTGGTTGCATACAAAAGGGAGGGAAGAAGGCACTTAAATTCTGCTAATCCTTCATAGAAGTTAAACACCCAACCCAATCAATACATTGTATTGTGCATTTTTATTGTGGATTTATACCGATACCTGATGCATCTTTGAGCATCTGCATACTTCTGGAAAGCCATGGCTGACGTGGTTATCTTTATCTTTGTTCTCATAGCTTTGTTTATGTGCTTTCCCACACTATGTGGCTCTTGATGGTGAATGAAAGTTCCCCAGGCCTGGGACTACATCCTCCAGCAAGTTTATACAGGCCTTGGGGCTTTTTATGGCCACTAAGACGTTACAAATAAACATGGCTAGTAAACTGTTACCATTCAGACTGTCAGCTGTAGAAAGCCACCAAACCCAAAGGTCTTCTGGTAAAGGAATGTAATATAGAAAGCAAACAAATATGGATAATCGTGCTGCTGGCTAAGATGTGTTACTAAAAATTACTGATGACAAACCTCAAAATTTGGTGATTCATCCAAGCACCCATGTAGCACTTACAAGAAACCACATGACTAATTATGCTAGAGGTCAGGGACAGTTCTGTACAGTCTACACACATAATTATATACTTTACAAAAAACAACCCTTGTCCTCTCAAGGTAGATAATAAATACTGTGCTGTTATTGAGAGAAGGGTATGAATTGCTTGGAAGAGCAAGCTCCTCCTCTTGAGCTCTTTCTCCTAGTAATTTATTCTTTGCACAGCACCTAGAACAATAGCTAGACAAGCAACAAAAAAAACATCATAGATTGAAATACCGAAGGCCAGCCCATGCTGATATTAATGTGGTGGCATTTCATGTAGATATCTTCAAACAGGTTACAGACATGATGGCAAAAGCTGACCCTGGCTTCCTAGCAGAAATTTAACAATACAACTCAAATTAGTGGGATGGGAGTCCGAGCCGAGAGGCTGTTGAACCTCCGTGGAGTTGTAAGTAACATCCCTGCAAGGGAGGTGAAAAATGCACCGACCCCATCCCTTATGGTGAAGTAATGCTTCTCCTGTCAACTGAAATGTGCCTTTGAAAGCATTATGATGTTCTCACTTTGGTGGGCAGAAAATCATGTCTAATTTTGAAAGCATTTGATCATTTAAATTTTAGTATAAATCCATAAGCTAAGTATCACAGGAAACTCCAATTTCAGTTATTTCAGCAAAAATTCAGTGCCCTGTGTACCTTTGAAGATCTGAAACAAAGCATTTGGCTTTCAGCTTTCACAGTTCACCAAATGTGGCATTGATGGTAAGCTGTATGGTGGTGTAAAGGACAGAGCTAAATTTGTTTGAGGAACCATCAGGTGGAATTTCCAGCTTCGTGAGTGCTGAGGGAGAGGAAAGGGGGAAGCTCTGAGGAAAACAAATCTTTCCTGAACTTTGGGTTTCTTTGCTTTGATATATTACCAGATTTTTCTGTGATGTGACCAGTTCTCCTTTATAAACTTTGCTTTATCTCAGTGACATTTTGCTTCTAGAAAATGATTAAGCTGTCATATTTGGGGACTGGAGGGAGCAAAGGGCTGAAAGGGTTTGCTCTACCTGTCAAGTTACTCAGTTATAGCTGAGCCCCTTTGCAGACATGCATTTGCACTGACATATGTGGGCACCGTGTGCCTACTCCTTGCACTACGGGAGCTATATATATAAATATACATATATAAATCTGTATATATAAAAAATATATCACCTAGCGAGGGGGACTGTGGGACTCAGCAAAGTTCCCTATTACTTATTAGCCAGCCAGTGATCTGGCCTGTCTGTCTCTGTCCTTGGCAATAAAACAAAGATGAAAGGTAGCCGCTTATTTGGAGGCAGACTTGAAAGTACAGTAGCTATCTCAGGCCCTCGCCTTATCAAAGGCTGGGACAGCAATAACAGTACTAGATGGAGCAACAAGGACGTAGTAGGCTAGGCTGTCAAACAGTTACACCTTGTGTGCAAACAGCAGCTTCACATCCCTGCAGGCACTGAAACACAGTTGGCAGCTGAAGGTAGGCTGCAGCAGATGGTGCCTAGTCATAGCACCAGCTTCCTTCTCCAGGCCTGGGCATGGGGACAAGGTTGGGCAGGGCATTGCCTCCCCAGGTAGGGGGACCTTTCTGATAGCTAGCTTGCAAAGTTTAAGGCTCCTAGGTAGAGCGTGTGTCCCAGGCTACCAGTGGAAGCTCAGCTGTCACCAACCTGGCCAGCCAAAATTTTGCACAGCCTTTCTCAACTAACAGTCCCACAAATCAGCCCCCACTCAGGCTGAAAGCAAATGGCAATGAGGACAGCCTTCTTTATAGATGTTAAAATTGCCATATCAAATGCTGGCAGGAGGGTGGGACGTGGGAACTGTCACACTTGTTTTTTAGGGGCAGTGGATCATTGTTTCTGAGGTGACCATTAGAGTTTTGAACTTCGAACTTCCTCAAGTACTGTGTTGAAAGCATAAGGAATCTAGCTGATCCTGGCAGAGAACTCCTATGCTTAGCATTGACTTGAATCAACAACTTGAACGAAAAAACAGGACCTGTCTCAAGAAGAAATAGACTGAGGTACTGAATTGGTCACTGCAGCTTTTGCTGGCCTCAGAAAATGATTTTTTTGCAGTTGGTTAAATTTGTTCATTCATCTCTCTAGTACACTATAGCTATATGTATCTCACAAATCGTCTTACACAATGCAGCCAGAAAACATGCCAGAATATGTAGAAAAAAGTGCTCCATGCAACACTATGAGAGTCACTTGAGAACATTCTGATCAGGAGAGGCTGGTTGAGGAGCCTGGGCCCATGGGTTTTTGACTGTAAAGGTTGGAGATAGGCATTAACAGGATATTCAGCCTTATCCAGTGTGTGTGGTGGAAGGCAAACTGAAGGTTTTTCTTCAAATGCAGCAGACAACCTTGGTCCAAATGTGCCAATGCATGGTGCTAATGAATGGTTCTTTTTGGAGCATAAGATCATGCTTCCATTCTTGCTCTCTGTCATGAAATTACAAAATAAAAGTCAGAGAGCCAGATAGGTAAGTCAACCGAATCTTTCGAGTTGAGAGTGCAGTTTTAGTGATGGAATTCTAATGTTTCTTATTCTGATTCCTCTCTGCGAAGCAGTTTTTCATATAGAGAAAGGAAGCAAAATATCCACAGAGAAGCTGTTGAAGACACAGCATACACAACAGAAGGCACTGAACTGACAACAGTAGCAGAAAAATATGTTTGCCTTGGGTCACAAGGACTTCATCAGGAGAGGACACAATACCCAGTAGTGTCTTAAATACCTAATTCTGTGGCCAACATACTTTTCCACTGCAGAATAATGGTGATGTGCTGGTTGAATGTACAAAGAATTGGTAAAAATGTCTTGGTAAGTTTTAAGGAAATTTTAATAAATTAGCTGAAGATAAAATTACTGGTGAATAACTTTCCAAGTCTCTGAGAGATGCCTGAGGTAGCAAAAACTGGGAGTAGTAGGCTGCAGAACATCTCAAAAAAAAAAAAGATCTCCAAATGTGTTTTTCAAAAGCATGTGTCAGTCTTGCTTAGAAGCCCATCTATATTACACAGGTTATGTTTTCTGGCAATCTGATGAGTTTTTGGACTCAAGCTACACAGTGTTATGTAAAGTGGTTTGCTTCATTTCAATCCTGATAAGAAAATTCTTGGAAATTGCTTAAAAAACCAGCAACTTTGGTACTGATTTGTTTCATTTCGCTGCTATGACGAAGGGCTCTGAAGCCAGCCAAAGTGATGAGAGAGATGATGGCTAGGGAGAGATCCTTCTTATGTGTTTTCTCACCCCTAAGGGTAAATTAAGGAAGTTTTTGAAAATTTAAGCTTTGAGCATTTTTTCCAACTTCCATCTGTCATGTTAGTGATCAGCATTAATGTTAAAGACTAAGGTTTGAAATCACATGTTTAATCTGAAAATGCCTAGGGTGGCGGAGAAGGAAAAGGAACATGGGAAATAGGTCTAGAAAGGACATCTGATGTAGCTGAGTCCTGTTTCCTGATGCCATGGGAAACCACATAGTGCAATTCCTTTCATACATTGATTAATTTATTATTTTTAAATGGGTTAGAAAGTTTTCTCCTGCTGCTGCTCTTGAAAGCTCCTCCAAGGCTTCCTTCCACTGATGGTTTGAAACATTCTTCTGATTTTCTGTATACATTTCTCTAGCTTATAGGCATTACTCTGTGAAAACATTACTTTTAGCTTAAATAGCTCTTTTCTTTCTGTGTTTTCAAAAACGAAAGTCATATACCTGATGAGTTTTTTTCCCCTAGGCTAAAATAGCTAAATAAGCCACTTTCTGATGGCTTTTTAGTGTGAGATCACTTGTCTCCATTTCCTTTGATAGAGCTGACTTAGTTCCTTTTTTGAAAAATATCACTCTTATAATGGTTCCAACTTTTAGGATCTATTTCTTTTTGATAATCACCCATTTTTTCCCCATCCTTTGCAGCCTCTCCAAATATACCTTCACAGAAAGTTCTTTTGTGCAGCTTTTCCAGTCTGAGTTAATCAGCACTGGACTTGAGTGACCAGAGTTGCACGTAGCATGCAGCAGGGACTCTTAAGAGTGTCTGCTATGGAAAATGCTATTACTTATTTGCAACCAATGACTTAACATTTTAGGATAAAAGTTCTCGAAAGGCATGGCCTTAGATTTTGCACTGAATTATTACATAGTAGTATTTGCAGTATTTTGGAGTCTAACTGTCCCTACTAGTTTCGGTGCGTTGAGCTTCATCAGGTTTGCTTTTGCTGTGGATAAAACCGCTTTCATACCTATGGAGTCCCTCCCATTTGCTATACTGTCTTATCACAGCCATATTCGGCCACATCCAGGCAGCAGACAGCCTCAAAGACAGTATATAGATTTTTGACCACGTCTAAGAGGTGTCTAATCTCTGTCTCACGTTCTCTCTCTTTCTACAACAACATCTACTACCTGTTTCAATTTCCTTTCATGCTTTAACTCAGCTCAGCTTGGAGAAAAATCCTCACTTTGGTCTCTGAACATTTTGGGCTCCAAGACATAGCTGTCTCTGCTGATTAGTCTGTTTTCCCTAGTAACTTACTGTGAACTGATTATTCATCCAGGGAGGTATGAATTAATTTGAAGACAGCAAACAGACAGAAAAAGGGAGCAATAGAAGCAATACAAGTTGGTCTCATATTAGCCCTATTGCCTGTGGGTAATATTAATACAGAAATTCTTGACAGCATTTCCCATGAGTTAATGGCAAGTGTATCTGTAACTCTGAAAACAGTTCTGCTCCTAGTGAACACCCTCACAGTGAAAATGAACTAAATTAAAATTGCTTCCAAGATTTTCTTTTTCCTATTTTCAGCAGCAAGAAAACCTAGAGGCCTCTTACTGGAATGACAGGAGTTGTTGGTTAGAACTGATAGTGCAGCCCAGCTACCAGTCCTTCATGGTGATTTAGATGGATAATTAGTCAAGTAACAATTCCACTGTTGAAAGGTCTGTGAGGCTAAGATCAAACCAACTCAGCACTGCAGGCAACTGTCATGAGATAAAAAGATAAGATGAATGAGTTTGTGTTTGTATAGCACTCGGAATGCACAGAGCCCAATATAGATGTAAAATATTATTACTAAATGCACTAGCTCTCTGTCATGAGGAGATTTCCTGTAAAAGCAACTGAATGGATAAACTCCAGAGCCCCAGATGGGTTGTGAAAATAAATCATGTCAGTAAAGCAGTACCCTTTCCTGGGCTGCACCCTACTTTCTGGTAACAATGTCCCCTGGGCAAGGTTTATACCTGCATGCAGTGACCATAGCAACACCAACGATGACAAATACAAGAGCTCGCTTGTGCCAGGTAGTGAAGCCTGGAGGAGCAGATCTCTAGGTTTCCATCACAGTGAGGGACTGCTGATACCAGGTTTTGATTTTTGTGGCAGTGCCAGCCAGGGGCTTCAGCTTGGGGGCTGCCCAGTGAGAAGAGGGCTGTACAATCAGTGAGGTGAGGGTGATAGTAGACCTGTTGGGGTTCTTGATATTCAACTACACAGTGGAGGGAGATACATCTGTCTGGTAAAACATTTTTGAGTCCTTTGGTAGATAATGTCTTGCATAGTGCCCTCCTGCCCCTTGGACGGCTTCTTTTCTCTGGTCAGAAATGTGGGGCAGGTGCTGGAGCAGATCCAGAGCCCCATCAAGCCAACCTGCTTGGAGGCTGAATGCTATCAGAGCCCCAGCCATGGGCAGCTACCACGATCGCAGCGTGTTACACCAAGCACTTTGCTGGCTGAGTCTCTGTATGTGCAAACTTTCCCATGATCATCTGGGCAGCTTTTCTCATCCCCTCAAGCACAAAGCTTGTAAATGGGAACAGTGCCACTAAGACAAATTTCTGTGGGCAGAAAGCAAGAGATACGCTCAAGTGACTTACTCACATTTACCACTGCGATTGCCTGTTCTGACAGAGTCATTACGGAATCTCTCACAGAGTACATAGAGTTAGTTTAGCTGAAGTTTCAGACATGTACCAGCAAAAATAGAAGGATTACTTGTGGATGATGTGGGGATCAATCACATGTCCACGGTACAATTCAGGATCTAGTCTTGCTAAGGTTATTCTTGTACATTGTGCTTTTATCTCTTACTTTCTTTTCCATCATGATTTTGTGCCATGCAAAGCTCTCACTGCAAGACTTGACATTCCACGTTTCTTTTCCCAGGTGCAGAGAGAAAAAGAAAGTCTGTAAAAGTCACTGGTGTGGATTTTTAATGCCAGATGGGCTCCTTTATAGCCCTTTGGTATACCATACTTCTGCAGTGCTGCAAAGACCCCTACTGCAAATGAGTACCAGGCTAATTGAGAACAAAAGCCTAAAAATAGAGGTGTCTAGGAAGTGATGATTTTCCCACAGAAACATCAGGTTTTCATAAAAAAAATCTGAAACACAGAGTTTTTAACTGTAAAACGGGAAAGTTTTGGGTTACGGAGCTTAGGTTTTATGTTCTTCTTTCTGATCAACATGGAAGAATTTTGTTGAAAGCTATTTTTAACCAAAAACATTGATTTCCCAAAGAAAACCACAGCTAATGACAAAATAATAATAATAAAAATCATTTAAATTTTAGGTTTAACTTCTGCTATTTTCTTGTTTATCTGGTCTTCTGCTCCTTTCATTTTTCTCCTTTTTGCATTCTCCTTCTCACATGTAGCCCACTTGCTGGTACTTATGTAGTAACAAGTCCTACTAAGGCAAACCAGCACTTCCATCTTCCTTCTTAACTCAGTTCTTCCCACCCTGCCTTTTCTCTTTGCTCACCTTTGTTACTGCTCTTCTTAATTTAACTTCTCTTTATGAAAAATTATCTTTCTTTGCTCTTTCCTATACTGTATTCCTCCCATCCTTTTTTTGTCCAGCACTTAGATGTCTCTAAGAATCTTTATTCCTTCCTGATCCCATCTTTTATTCTTTCTGGCACCTTTAATACCTGTGCTTTCATTTCCTTGTCTTCTCCCTATATATTTACATTTGTTAGCAGTCATTCCCATTTGTGTCTCTGCACATATTCCACAGGGCTTTAAAGAGGGTAAACAATTTTTAATCACAACACTACAAGAGCTCAAAAAGTAAATATTATTATGCTCATTTTATATGTGGAAAAAATACAGACAGAAATATTGACTAGTTTGCCTAAACCCACGAAGCAGTTCATCATTAGATTTGATGTCTTCTTCAGCTCATACCATGCTCAGTCTATTAGACTCTTTTGCTCCTTCTACTACTGTGATACTCTATTTTAAACCTTCCTGGAAGCGCTTTGACAGTGGACTGTTGCAGGCTTCAGCCATGCTTCACTCTTTGTCCTCCATCACTTGAAACTTGCCCCAGAAATTCTTCCTCATGTCTAGATCACCAGGCAGCAGGAGGGACAGCTTGTCTAAGGACTGCTGAATAAGAAAGCACAGTCTTCAGCATCTGAGGTAGCTACTTTCGGCCTTTGATACTTTGGTGAGAAGTGTCAAAAAAGTAGTTGTAAAGATCCAGGAATCTTCTTTCTACCATCTCTCCTTGGAGATATGGAAGGATACAGGTTTGAGCGTGCAAGGTAGAGACATTGCAATAGAGTCTGAGGAGATGAAACAACACGATCATACCTGCAGAAACCCTCATATATGGCAGGATGAGCAGGGCTAATGGGAAAATATGCAGTTTGCCCCTAAGAGGAGAAACAAGAATGGCTTAACAGACACTCAGTATTCTCATTTGTGTTGTTTAGACTGAGTTTCAGATTCACTAATCTAGTTATTTTTCATGTGAGTTTGAGTTTCAGAATGAAAGCTTGCATAACGATAACAGGCCTGTGAGAATAGACAGGGAACTTGCTCCTGCTTCAGTCTGTGAAGGGTTAGTACTTAAGGACTGAAAATTACTTACATGTGCATGATGTGTGTGAGTGAAGGATTTTTTTAATCTTAAAACCAGAGTACGTATCTGGGTCCAGTCTGTTGGGCATGAGAATATACCGTATCTAGGAAGTTTTTTCTCTTGGATGCTGCAGATGAGAGAAATCTGATAAACCTCGGAATGCACTTCTAAGCAAAACTTCCTAATTTTGAGGGGTCACAGTAATTCTATTCTGTGTTAGGGCCATGTGTTAAATATAGATCTTCTATTTCTAGCTCAAGCTCTCTTCTCACCACCCCAAAGGAGTTCAGCATATTTTCACGGAAAAGAGATAGGCTAAACACAGTTCAGATCAAACATAGCATGGGTTTTGTGCTTCTCGTCATCCTTTCTGGGAGGCTCAGACATTTCCAGAAGAGAGGGGTGGGAGACAGATGCATTCTTCAGGCAGTTGAATCCTTCCCTTGCATGTCACAAGCTTGGACTCAGCAATCTGTTCAGTGTAACCCTCTTGCCATGTTTGCAGAAGTGCTGGAGAGCAGAGGTGAACATCTACAGTGTGCTGTGTCTCTTTGAGGTGAACGTGTTGTTCATCCCACAAATCACACAGCAGACCTCAGAAACAGTGACTCTCCTGTGGGTTACCTTGACATGTTGGCACTCACAAGGCTTTCATTCTGTGCCACCCATCCTTCTCAGGGCTGCAGTCCTGTTAGCTCTTGTACACTAAGCATGTTTGATCTTGAGTGGATAACCAGCAGAGAGAAGGCAGTGCTGGATGAAGTAGGGCTGGTGACTCAGTGGGTAGTGTTCTTCCCTCTGAGTGAGTACTCAACCAAGCACCCTCACATGGTGTTAAGGGAGGCTGTTCTACTAATGCTCCTGAATTTTGGACATGAGTGAGAAACCAAGCTCCTAACCACTTCTGAGTTTTGAAACGTCTGTGGCCCTTTCTCAGCAGCAGTGGCATTTACCCAACACCATGATCACATTCCGGCATGGAAAATCACTCACCTCCAGCTTCCTCTGTTACTTCAGTGAAACACTTTATTCTTCATTATTGCAGCACAAGGCAGTAGTAAGGAGATGCAGTATTTAATGTTGCCTTTTGGCTTTAATACTGGCCAAAATGGCTTTGCACACACATGACAAACATTTTTTCCTGTACCCTTTTTTCATATATATGCCAGGCATCCTGACCATATATACACAGTACTTCCACGCAGGTAAAAAGAACATCACACTCCTCAATGCCCAGTTTATCTCAGTGAAATAATGCCGAAGGGTAGCTCTTGACTTCATAATGCATAGTCCTTTTGCCCCCATCAGTTGACAGCGAAGTGCGTCATGGAAGCAACAGCCTTCATGACATACAGTTTCTCATGAGGCAGCATGCCTGGTTTAAATAGTTCCAGATTCTCCTACATGTCCTGTTGCCATTACCATCCACACCAAAAGTGATCTTCAAAGGTGACCAGCACCAAAATGTTTGTTCTAGAGCGCACCTGCTTTGCTCTCCTGTCATGGCTGACTTGCCTAACTACATGCCTCCTAATGATGGAGGAAGAAGCCTTGTATGCCGGCATCGAAACATGCGTGCTACCTGATACTTGCTTTGTTTGATATGTGGTGACAGCTCTTTATAGCTCTTTATAGATGTCTGAGAAAAACAAATGAATGAAGAAGCAGTTCCTGGTGGCCTCTGCCAGCTGTTGACAATACCGAGTAATTTGCTGTTCCTGAAACAGACCTGATGCCTCTTGTGGATGATGTAGCGCGTAGGTGTTGTGTCAATCAATAAAAATTAAAAGTTGCTGAAGGGCAAGAACAACAGCTGTGAGATTTCTTACTGCTTTTTGTTCACAGGGAAATGGTATCAGACTCTGCTTAGTGGCTTGTGTGATTTACTGCTACCTTTATCTCACACGCTTTAGCAAGGACTTTCACAAGCAGATTGATTTTAGATCCCAGCTTTTAAAGGTGTAAGACAAATGGGTCATTCATAAAAAACTTATTTGTGAAACCTTATTTAACATCTAAGCAGATGTCCTGATTTGTAAAAACTACTAAGCAGTTTGCTCTGTGGGAACATTTTTATTGTTCAATCCAGATCAGTCTCCCAGATTATGAGACTTTTGCTTAGAAATCACATGACTTCATAATTTTGGAGTTCACAGGTGTGATAAGGGATGAAAGATAAATGGTTTCACTTTCCTTTTGTCACAGGCAGCTACATCATTTTTAACAATATTAAGTTCTGTATAACAGTATAGTTCTTTATAATAACATCAAGCTCATCTTAAAGGTGAGATTTTATCCTTGTGACTCTCTGTTCAGAAGTCTGTGCCAGAATCTCACGGGTTTGATGGTTGTGCATTTCTTCTAATCTGCTTTAACTAGTGTTTTTTGGAGTGAGTAGGAGTGTTCTCCATGGGCTAGAAGGACTAGAAGCCTGATACTGTTAACAGGAGGGATCGGGCATTCAAGTAAAGTATTTTTCCAACAACATCAAGAAAAGTTTGCTGTCATGGATGTTTGTACAGCCTTGTGATGTACAGAACTCCCAGTTTCTTGGAGACTCTTCTTTGAATCAATGTGTTTGTATTCCAAGAGTACCTCTACATGCCTGCACTGGCCAGAAACATCCTTCTCCTTCATTCTAGCTCCTCCTGAACCACAAGCACTTGCAACAAAATGCTGGGAAATGGCAAGGCTAGAGCCAGAGGTGACCAGCATTTTTGGAAGTCTAAGGTGGTGATTCAGTAATTCTATATCTATTAGCCTTGAGCAGTCAAGAAGTAATTTCTGCAGTCAGAATGCCATTGTTAGCTTCTTCTGCAGCAGCTGTTACAGATCCCTTTGGATGCAGGAAGCAGCGAACACCAACCACGGGATGTCCCAAGTCACTCCACAGTAATGGCTCCTAGCAAATATCTCTAGTGCTAAGAAAGCAGGGAGAGAGTAAAGCAGCACTCCCCGCCTGCAATGCTCAAATACATCAGCAAAACCCTTGCGTGTGAAAGCAATTGAATAGATGTATTTAAGGATTCCTAAGATAAAAGAGAGTTTCTCTTTGGTTTGAAACCACTTACCATGAGGTCTAGTTAAAATGTTTCTGTTGAAATTACTCTTCAGCAGGAAGACGTCTTTCAGTCAGCATGGATCTAACACGAGAGGATTCAGTGAGAAATGCCTTCATGCTACAGAATATTCAGACATTTCACTGGAAAACAGAAATGCCTCTGCAATAGCATATACACTGTGCAATGTATTATTCTAACAAAACACATAGAGCACTGGAGGCGATGCCCTGAGCTGTCTGGCATTCCCATGTTGCTTTGTCTTTACAGTAACTTCTCTAAAACCCTCATGTATCACCAACCTAATGGTGATCCCCAACCAGTAGGGGAAAATGGGCACATGAGGCACCCAGAATTACGCTGTCACAATGTGGCCTATCTACCTCATTCTATATTTCATTTATTGGGCAATGTAGCTGGGGTTTTGGCTTTCAGTCAAAACCAAGGATTTTCCCAAGAGAAGAAATTGGATGAGGAATGAAAGAAACCCCACAAAATGACTGAAACACCTCCCTAGCACCATTTTCCACTCTTCATCTTACAAAGAATTAAATGCGGTTTTAGTGCAAGGAATAACTGTACGCTAGCCCTAGGGTTATGAACTGGATAAGCTATTAGGAATTTTCCATTTCCAGCTGATTGTGATCTCACATCAGTGTAACTCTGCTCACTTTAATGGAATTACTTCAGAATTACTCTGATGTGAAAACAGAACAAGGTCCTGTGATTCTATAACTATTTATACTAAGCTGTTCACATATGCCTCTATGAGGAGCAGCTTTTAAGAAAATATAGTGGAATTTAGAACCCCTTTTTCATCAGTTCAGTTAATCAGTTTACTCTGGTCTACTGATCACTTCTGCTACTTTGCATGTGATTGTTCTTAAAAGTGAGGTCAGCTTTATAGGGAAAGAAAATATCCTTTATAAATCCAGCTGGTATCATTAGAAGAAAACAGGCAAGTTTGACACCTATATAAAAGGTTTTTTCTAACTTCCTAGTTAGTTTCTAACTTTCTAACTTTTTTCTAGTTTCTTTCTTTAAAAAGATAAAGTTTTAGCTGTAGCTAAGCATTATTGATCTATGTTATAGTTTATAAGAAAAGATGTATTGTAGTTATAAGACCCCAAGCCAGACTTTTATTACTTCTGCTTCTGTCAATAGGAAACTAGTGCTTACCCGGCTGGGATGGCAATTCATCCTTGAAGGTTTGTAGGAATACCCTAAGGTCCTCACTTACCGTACGTCATAGGGCTCTCACCAGACTAAAACCATAAGCCTGTGCTTAGCTTTAAGCATCATGAATAATATCACTGAGGCAATGAGCATGCTTGCATGCTGTGAGGCACTGTGATCTTGCTATGCATCCTTTTCCACTGCAGATCCTCTGAAAGTGTCAAGCAGATCCACTGCTTGCTTCAGCATTATCGCCAAAGGAACTCCTTAAACATTGTATTAGCAGAGTTAGGGAGAGAAGTAGTCTTCAATGACTTCTTGGCTGCACTGTGAACATGGGGAGACAGGGAACAAGGGGATGGAAGGACTGAAGCTTCTTCTCGCTAGCTCCTTCCTGCATGGTATATCTAGCATATACATGAATGGCAGGATGTGGGCCATATGGTCAGAAAGTCACAGAACCATTCAAGCTGACAGACGTCTCTAAAGTCCAGCAACCCACTTAGAGCAGAGCTAATTTCAGTTCTATGAAAGGTTTTTCAGGGTCTTCTCTAACCAACTTCTGAACAAGCCGATATTCATATATAATATACCAGTAGGTGGAGGACCAGTCATCTGTAATGGAACAAAAGAGAAATGGGCTTGAGGGCTGGAATAAGATGTGGTTCAAGGTTGGAATCAGATTTCAAATGGACTTAAGCTTCAGGGATTTTTGTACTGTCGCCTTGGCCTTTTTCTCTAAGGGTCTCTTAAAATTACTTTAAATGGAGAGAAACAGTTTAACCAATCTAGTTCCATAGGGCTGAATTCAGCAGTTATCAATGTCCCCAGAGGAAAAGAAGTAGCTTCTGCAGTCTCTTGATTAACTGAGCATAAAATGAGCCACACTCCCCTTTCTATTTTAATTAGATATGAATGAACCAGTTCAAACCACATAAAAATTGACTTCTGACTCCTCTGCGTGTACATTAACCACTAGGTCATGGTTTTATTTTTTTTCCCTGAGAAAATCAATTTTCCCAGAACGAGAATGGCATTTAGAAGTACTCCCGTCATACTTTTCTCCATCCCAGCACTTTCTTATGCGTGGCTGTCCAAGTGGCAGGAGGACCAACAGGCCGTGACACCAGTTAGCCATTGGTAAGCGCTGGCAGATGTAGATTCTTAGGTGGTCATCAGCCACTCTTACAGCTGCACAGGGATGGAGAGCAGGCTTATATGTGTAAGTCGCTTGCCAGTCTAGAGGCAATACAGGGTGGTTTTGGGGGGATATGAGGATCGAAGAGCCCTAGGGTAGGTGGGAGGTAAATTAAGGTCAGCACTGCTGCCGTCACCAGGTGCTACTGCCCACTAGGGCATACTGCCCAGGCACTAACCTCTGCTAGCAGCGGGTCTGGAACCAGTACTTTTGCTGCTTTCTGAGCTCTACTAGGGTTTCTGCAAGCTGGACACCACCTATGTATGCCTCTAGACCAGGGGCAGAGCAGGGGAGACATGGCTTCTGCAGGGATGGAAGCACTTACTGAGAGGATCAAGTGTCAGCTTCCATTGCACTAGCTGTAACCACCTGTGTCCTGGCTGTTGCCCCAGTGTACTCTTTGGGATGACAACGCAGCTTTGCCTCTTCCTCACTGAGTAAAGAAAGCGTGCATGTGTGTATTTGCTGCAGAGGAGCAGTTGCACTGCAAATTTATCCATCCCATGGTACCTTGTTCCTGTATTCATATCTTAGATGTCTGTCTCAGATGAGCTCTGATTTCATTAGTCCAAACACCATCATTTGTTTGTGATAAATACCTTAAGTCAACACTCCTACTGATACTCTTAGAGAAATTGGAATATGTGCTTGATAAGAGCTGATGTGTCCTGCATTTGGGAGACATGCAGACTGGAATCATGTCCAACAACATTTCATCTGACAGGACTGATAGCGAGGTAAGAAGAGAAAGCAAATGATGTAGCAAACACCTTGAGAGAAATCTGAAGGTGAGTGTCCATACAACTGTCTTTCATATTGTTTGAAGCAGAAAATATTTGTAAATCTCTGTATCACCAGGGTGTTGCCTGCACAAGGAAAATGCTGTAGTGAGGAACTGCACAGGGAGAGTGAAGGCAATCCTCTTTACCCCAAATAAGGGCAGTTGCGTTGGGGTAAAAACTCTTTGCATTCTCCCTGTGGAGAAGGACATCCATTGAGATATTAGGCATCTTTGTAGAGATTCAACCAGGCTTGAGAGCAGCAGAAAGTGGATGGTCTTTTTGAAAGAAATTACACCTGTACCCAGAAAGATATAGAGCAGCCTGATGAAGAAAGGAGCGAGTAGATGTCATATAAATGGTGTGACACTGGTAACCAGCTTGGCTCTGTCACAGCCCAAGGCCCTAACTTCAATTTCATGTAAATTAGTAGTATGATCCTTTTAAACCCCCATATGAAATAATCATTAATCCTTTAGGCAGAGAGACCAAGGGCAAGCAGCTACTTTTGAGAAGCTGATGAAGATCTTGTTATGGGTAAGCTGATCCTCGGATGCTCTTATTACACAGCCAGGACTGCAAGTTGCTTTGCCTTGGTGCCTGCAGAGTGACTGTGACAGTGGAGGAGATGAGGACAGATGTCAAGAGTGCTTGTCATGCAAAAGTTCATTCCTGGTTATCCTGCTCTCAGTGACCGTACAACTTCTTCTGTGCAAATTTTTGTTCTGTGTCAATCACTCACTGTGCTGGGCTTAGAGCACGCAAACTGTACAAGGGCTCAGCTAGGATGTGCCAGAGACCTGTGGGGAGATAGGAGATATTCTGCTTCAGGAAAAATAGGGAAAGAATAAGGGGTCAGAAGCCTGGCCCCCATGGCCTGTACAAACTTTCCCACAGACTACCTGAAGCTCAAGGGCTGCCAGCTGGCCAACATTGGACTAAGGGCTTGACCCACTGCCCCCCTGTACTCAGGCATGCAGGTCATGAAATTAGCCATGATGCCTGACATGCGTTCACATATGGAAAGGAAAACTGACCTCTGAGTGTTGCCTGAAGGAAATGGTGCAGGCTGCTCTTTTCCAAAGACACCTTGAAGTTTGACCTTCCATTGTAAAAAGGCCAGGATGCTGTGGAGCTCTAGCACATTCTCTGTCTCTCTGCCTGTTCCAGTGAGAACATCTACCCATAAAACCAAACCCTAGGCATTTTGGTTGGCTATAGAAAAGTCTCTATGTGCTTACTTCTTTGACAAATCTAAATGAAAGTCTCACTCAACTGAGAGTTTAAAATCATACAAAGCTCTCACAATCAATTTTTAAAATTCTCTGCCTTTTTGGTAGACCCGTCAAAGCCTCTCCACCTAATTAATGGACAAAGATAAAGGGCAAGCATAGCCTTGAAATGAAGTTTGTATTATAAACAATACGAAAACTAAATTCAGTCTAGTTGGGTAGTCAAATACATACAGGGAACTAGAAGTTGTGCAAAGGGTAGTACTTGGAGTGCACCAGATTCTGATAAGGCTCAGAGAAACACTGCTGTTAAAATGGATTGTATTTGTATCTGTAAAGAGGAGTGTGTGGGGATAAGCAGTACTACAAGGCTATGGTAGTGCCTCTTACAGTGTAAAATGGATATGGAAGGACAGCTTGAGCTACTGAAACTTCTGCAAATAATGGCTAGCTGATATGAGTAAGAAGATCAAAATTTTGGCAGATTATACAACTGCACAGCAGTGGGGATGGACAGGCAGTACAGCGGGAACTGGAAATATAGCTTCAACTCAAAATAGTAGAAAGGAAGCTTCTCAGACATCTGGGAGAAAATAAATTCTCAACAGGAGGGTGGAATTTGGAAAGCAATCAATGCTGAGCGACTCCAGGGTGGTAAGGGCAAAATAGACATGAGCTTCCACTGTGATATGGCAGAAGGAAGTAAATGCATTGAGAAGCTTTACATGAAGAGGCAAGCAAGAAGGTGAGAAGGAGGAGATAGGCAGATCTGTTAAAGGCACCAGAGTACTGCATTGTCGTAGGGCTTCTGAGTTTCAATGGGTTCCTTACTTAGTATCACAAACTTGAACACCTAAGACTTCAGAGGACTGAGGTACATGCAGGTAACTGGAATACCTTCACCATGGGAGTTGCATTGTTGATGGGGAATGGGTGTATATCTGGTTTTTTAAGATAAATACCATCAGGACTCCAGTGGTGACAAGAAGAAACCTGGAGTGCTGCTGTTTAACACCAACTCAGGAAAAAGAAGAAACAACTTGATGGGCCGAGTTCTGATCTCAGTTTTACAGTTTTTGTGCCAGAATAATTTCCCAGAAATCCTGGGAAGGCAGTGCTCTACTCATGAGAAAGAGAAGTCTTTCACAGCTGATGGTATGGAAAGCAGCTTGTGTATCAGTGGCAGCCTTCAGAGGAGTCTGAAGCTCTGCCCTGATATTATACCACAGCATTCCTAATACTAGTCTGAGATACTATGTCTTTCAGTTCACCCAAAATGAAAACAAGGTATGGAAAGGTTAAGTGACTTGCTTTATGTTGCGCATGTCTGGGGCCCTGCTAGGAATGGAAATACCACTCGGCTCCTTTATTCTTAACAGCACTCAGCCAAGGGAACCTCTACGGGGATCTCCAAGGATTTCCTCCTACGGCAAATGCTTTCAGTTCCCATAAATCCAGGAGGCTGGGGAGGAACAACAAGAGGAATGCCATGCATTATTCACGTGCTTGAAGGCAGTGTGGAATGCGAAGGCTGAGATGCAGGAGGCAGCAGTGCCTGGCTAGGAGAGCACCAGAGCAGTTCAGGTGGCTGGCTGGCAGGGATCCACACAGTAAGCCAAGAGTGACTCAACATCGGGGGGACTCAGCAAAGCTCTGTGGTGCCTCCTGCCTTTCAATCAGCTGGTCTGGACAGCAGATAGCAATGCCAGGTCCTGAGGTCACCTCCAGGAAGCTGTGTTTCTGACCCAAGCAGAGGCATTGTTACTTGAATGCTTAACCTCCCCAAATACGTGTCAGGAAACTTGAAACCCAGCTCAGCAAACCATTTAATTTTGTGCTTAAGCCAAGCCCTATATAAATACATATAAACTACAGTTTAGGGGTCAGCCACACTAGAGGCGTGGACACAGAAGAATCTAACTAAAATGTTTAATTAAGGTGGTACTTGATGAGTTTTAGGAAGGAATTTTAGGACATGTAGGCCTGGGATTGCAATGTGCACGCTTTTGTGTCCAAGAGATCTCTACCTGTGTTAAGTATGATATAAGTCCTACAACAATCATTTAATCCTCCTAGGTGTCAGTTTTCTTAACTATGAATTCTGAAAAATCCTCATTCTCCAGGTGTTAGTGTTGGGTAATGAACAAATTCTTTAAATGGAAGGTGCTGATGAAACATGTTCTGCAGCTATCACTATTGTAAGTAACAGGTATCTATTCCTTCTTAATGGATGATAAACAATTGCTTTGGGGGAGTCAAAGCCTAATAAAAAGATAAATATTTGTTTTTCTGCTGATGGATTTGAATTACTGTTAAAGAACAACTGCTTGAGTAAAATGTCTGAAGTCTGAAAAATTTAAGTCCGGATTTTTAGCAGCAGTGATGCTGGACTCCTATTGAAATTGATATCATTAAGTATCTTTTGCAAATTTAGCTCCACAGTTTTTCTTAATTCCTGAAATATTAATGGGCAGATAGATGTAGGTGTCTCAGAACATCTCATTCTTCTGTTTTCCTGAGTTCTGCAGAATAGGATCTTGAGAAATGCTTAATACTGTCTTAGCTCAGTTCATTTTTCTGCCAGTGTTAATACAAGTGCAGTGGGAAATGCATTAGAATTGCACTAGTGGTATCAGTTACATTTAGACTTCTAAGTGACTTTTTAAAATTGAGCAAAAACTTGTGAATTCTTACGCTGTGTGTCCATCCATAACTCCAGACTTGCTTAAGTGTCTTTGAATTTGGTTAACACTGGAGAAAATAAAATATGGTCTCTGGAATGCTCAGTGACGCTTCCAGATTGACACAGCTCTTCAAAACGCATTACTTTTTTACCAAGTAAAGACTGTAAAAACTTAGTTCAGTATTTACGTAGTGTTACCACTACCATTGCAAGAAGTTCAGAAGTTTAAAGGGAAAATTGCACCAAATATGATTTGAATCAATTTGGTTTCTGTTGGCTAGGTTGCGTGCACATTCTGAAGGCGTTTCAGTTCTTTTTCTCTAATTTAATGTGTCTACTTCATATATGTTTACCAGAGACTGAAACAGTCATTTAAGATCTTTTCTTCAGCATCTGTGACCACTGGTCAGCTGTTAAGACTTAAACCAAAATGTATAAATAAGATAAATAACATCAAGTGTTACTCTGATAGTGATTACAATCATGTGATGCAGCTACTGAATGTGGCTGGTTATTAGTTCATTTGCATTGCAGCGGAATTGCAGAGCCATCTCAGAACATGATCCTACTGTACAAGGCACTGTACATAGAAGAGCCCACAATCTGAATTGTCTTCTGTTGTTTATTGCTTTCTGCCATCTCCTTGTTCCTCTTGTGTCTTCTGTTTCTCAGCTATCAATGCTATCTCCTCATAGCTTTCTGAAGTCTTAAGTTTTTCTTCTTCCTCTCCATTTGTTTTTTTTTCTTTTCTGATAAGTTAACATCTTGTTTATTCTCATTCTTTCACATTCAACTCACCTGAACGTGGCCATCTCTTCCTCTTGAAGAAGTCTTACTTTTCCTTACTTCTCCTCTGCCACTCTTCACCTTTGCTTCATCAAAGTCGTATTTTCAACAACCATGAATCAGCAGTTACCTTATGCCAATTTACTTCTGCTATGTCTGGTCACTTGTTCTCTTTGACCTAAGTGGCATTTTACCACCTCCTACCTCCATTGTACAATATATGACAGCTGCATAACATTGTGCAGACACTATCCAATGAAACATCACAATGACAGGATAGGGTAGAAAAATATTATGCTTATTACACAGACAAGTTAACACAGGCAAAAATATAACATGGGGCAAGATGACAGGAGTCACTGTACGCATTTGTATTATTCCAAAAATCCTTTATTCTCAACTAATGCTAATGCACTATTGTTCTTTGAGGCCAATGGCCAGAATTGCCTCTTACCAGAGCAGCCAGCCTAATGTGCATGAAGTTAGGTCTGTCCTGGATGTCTGCCATCTCTGCTCTCCGACTTCAGTATAACCATGAGCTGCCGTTGTTGCCAAAGACAGAGTAATTTCGCCACTGATTTCCGTGTGTTTGAATTCAGTTCTGTTTCTGTGTAGAGTTGTCCTTATCACTCTAAATAGTCTCAGAGAGCCAAGGAGGCCCACAGTCATGTGCTCTGGAAAGAGTCTGAACAACAGGAAGAAATCTAGAGGGAATCCTGCAAACCCACAGGATTGTTGCCAACTCTACACTAGGCTGTGGTTTAGTATGAGACACTCCCTGGACTGCTATGGCCAGAGGGAAAATTAAGAAAACTATTCCATTGACTATCCCCCTCCCCCCACAATCTCGGTTTCCTTTCCAAAAAGATCATTTGCAATTGCAGTTTGTAGTTTCACAGATATTCATGACGATGTAGGTTGTGGAGCACTGAGTTGAGTTCCTGGGTCTCCCAAGTGTTCCCCCATGCCAGGAAAGCTTTCCATGGGAAGAATCCAGGACTTTTCCTTTCATGGAGAGTCTTGTAGCAATAGTGACAAATCATCACAGTGGATTCAGGAATCCGATCCTCCTTGGAGAAGATTGTATAGGTACCTTTGAGAGAGAGATAGGTGTATTAGAAAGATGTGATAACAGCCCTCTGTTTGGGATGAAAGGGTAAGAAATCAAGAAGACCACTGAAGCCAGTGGGAAGATTTCATTGTTGACTCTGGGCACTGTAGAGCTCAGCTCAGTAATGATGGGAGTAGATGTGAAAAAGGATTTTTAGAGGGCAAATGACCCTTTAGAAACTATTTTCAGTGGTGAAGAGCAGGACTAGTTGTAGACCAATGAATTAATAACAGAGTCAAAGAATGTTTGGATTGGAAAGGACCTTAAAGATCATTTTTAGTTCCAACCCCACCTCTATGGGTAGGGACTCCTTCCATCAAACCAGGCTGCTCAAGGCACCACCCAACCTAGGCTTGAACACTTCCAGGAAGGGGGCATCCAGAACCTCTCTGGGCAACCTGTTCCAGTGCCTCCCCACCCTCATAGTAAATAATTTCTTCCTTACATCTAATCTAAATGTCTTTCAGTTTAAAGCCATTACCTCTTGTCCTATCACTACATGACCTTGTCAAATGTCCCTCTCCTGTTTTCTTGTAGGCCCTCTTTAAACAGTGAAAGTGTTAGGTAAAGTGTCAGGGAATGGGTTATAGCAGTGAGGTCTGAAACTGAAGCTGGTTCTCTAGGAAGAAATGAACACCAGACCACTTGGGTGAGTTAGGAGTGCATGTTCCTTTCCTGCCCTCTTCCCAAGGGAGTAGGGCTTGTCTCATTGATCTAAAGGAGCCTTTCCCTCTCTAATTTCCTCTTACTTTGTTTGAATAGGTTATCTGATCTAATTACATAACATTCAAGTGCACAAGTGCAGGAAGAAGTGATAAAATCAAGAACAGCTTTAATGAGGCCAGAAAAGGAAGAAAAATGGAGTCAGCTCAGGGGACCTTTGAGGTCCTTGTGGTGCTACTCAAGCAAAGAAATGGAAACACGGCTAAGACAGAAGAAGCTGGATGGAGTCATAAGGTTGATTTTGAACTAGTACAGCACTGAGGATTTTAGGTCTCAAGAAAGAAGTAGTCTTCAGATTAGATGGTGTCAGGAAGCAGAAAGAGGAATTAAGACTGCAGTCATTCATGGCAGTGGTCCTGTTATGCAGATATGCACCTCTGCCTGCTGCAGACTTATGTGTCTGTTGCAATGGGTTGGGATTGAGTGGAGTGAGACAAATCAGAAGGAGGGATGGATGGGCGCAGAGGAATGGTTGGGTACACATAAGTCTATTAAAGACTGATGATGACCAGGGAGTGCTTAGAAACACAAGCTTGTACAGAAAGTATCAATTTTCTGCATTCAGTTCTATTAGCTAAAATTAGTTAAAAATAAGCCTCATAGAAAGGTGGTGAAAGAGGGGAATTTCATCTCATGTAAAAAGTCCATGTTAATATCCAGTTATTCCTTAGAAGGTGAAGGGTGTCGTTGCCTGCTAGACAGAAATTCTGAAAAAGCTTGATCTACATAGTGATTCAAGGACACTGGACACAGCCCTGGTGCCTGGGGGTAAGAGCTGATCCTTAGCTGAGAGAGCTGCTTTGTTGCTCCACTCTGCCTTTTCCCTGGAGGGTAGACAGTCTAAAGCTTCTCGCAGTGATCATGTTCTGACTAGGGGCCTCTTCTGATGCTCAAATATGCTTTGAAGGACAATATAATGTAAGCAGTTTGGGAATTTGGCCACAATTGTATGGCTGGAGGTGCTGAATTAAAAGGGAGTAAATGCAGTTGACCTGTCTAAATGATGCCAGTGAAATGGAAAGAAGGTCGCAGCTGAGAAATTACCTAAGCAGAAGTATAAGGAAGAAAATAAAGAGAAATGTCAGTGGGTATCAGATATACACAAGCTCCCAGGATAGGAGAAGGAATGCTTAGATGGCTGCATTCAATTTCCAGCACAAGATAATACAATCAGGCCCATGTGAGATACCCCCAAACCTAACAGGAAACATCATGACCAAACATGTTGTCATCACAGGTCCTAAATTAATGGGGAGATAACTCATGATCTCAGAAGCAGAGGCCTGATCAGTGGAGAAGTTGCTTGGGACCCGCTTTTCCCAGCAATGTTATGACCACTCTGTCAGGAACCATGGGGCACGTGGATTCAACCTGTTGTTACAGTGAGCAATGGGCCAATTTAAATTGGAAACTTAGCTGGGACATTTTAAAAGTGGTAGGTTCAATTCAGCTTTTAGGTATGAAGCATGAAGCAGGAGCAAGTAATGAGCTGAGCCTAGTTCTGCTGCTCGGAAGCTAGTCTGTGAAGAGAATCTGATCCCCTTGAATCATAGATTGGTGCTCCTTGCCATTCTGCTCCAGTGTAGGAATCCAGAGAGGTCCAGGTGTTTGGGCTAGGGGGAAACAAGGCATCTAATACTGGTGGATGCCAGTGGAAGGATCTTCACACAGGATATGAGATAAGGGCTTGGAAGAATGTTCCTCCTCATTCCTTTTTGTGAATTTCTGACTCATTAAAAAAAGTGCACTTGTCACTCAGCGAAGTGTCATTTCTGGGGCAAGTTTTGTTGGCTGCAGAGACAAAGAATGAGATGAAGTTTCCCTTGTGTCAGCAAGATGAGATATTTGCTGGGCTCAGGATTCGTTTTCCCATGACATTTGTGTGTAGGCCTTCAAACAGAGGTGCTCCATAAGGCAGTTCCAAGCACAGGTGAAGTAGCTGGTTACACAGTGCTACAAGCTGGGCTATGCAAGGTGTGTGTGCAAAATAGCTGTAACCTTGCTGCCCACTTTGCTGATATGAAAGAGCCAGAATGGCCTCTGCTGCTGCTGTTATTGAAGGAAAAGACCAGGGACCAGCTGCTGCTGGGGTGGGAGTTTGGGCTTCTGTCACACACATCTTCCTATCTTACCTCTGCCCCTCTCTTTCCATTATCAGAAGCAGTCAGGCTGCAGGACAGTCCAAGCTCTTCATCCTTAGGGCAGCAAGATCAAGCTTTGTCTCTGCAGCTGAGAGATTCTAGTGTCTCCTCCCCAGCTGCCATGGGCCAGGGAGCACCCTGGCCAGCTTCTTTCCCTCCTCCATACCTCATTTGATCGGATTCACCATGATGAGGTGAGGAACTCCACTATTTTTCAAAGTGCTTGCATTCTATATTTTATATCACATACTAGCAGCATCCATATTATATATAACACCTGTATACATAGCTAAACAGTATTCTAACAGAGATGTCTCCCTAAAATTTAGGTGTATTCTCAGTCAGCTTTGGAGTGACGATAAGGAAGCCCAGTCCTTTCCTACAGAGAGAAAAGTTGCACTTTGATTTTGTTGTGCCCATAAGGAATTGCTCTACTCCTGCCTCACACTTTTACTTGCCTGCAACCCAAGATAAGTAACGAGACCAGTGAGTTAGGAGTCAGTACCTACACCTAGATTTGGCTTCTGGCTCCATAACTCACTTCTTGAGGTCAAATCTCTTCTTTGTTCCTTTTTCTCCCTGGCTAACAGGAATAATTTTTGCAACAGGCTACAGAGGTCATGGTCCTTCCTGTATTTTTCTCATCTGTTTCTATTCATCCAAATTATTGTTGCAGCTTAGACCTCACAGGCGAGATATTGTTATTTCCAGCCAGAATAAACAAAAATAAGGAAAAAGGAAAATAAAGATGTATAGCTTTTACCACTATAGAATATCAGGGCAAACATCTGTTTCAAAAACAAGGACAGTGTTTAATTAAGAGTGAGCACTGGACATCAGAGTGCTGGCTAACCATTGTCAAAATAGGTGTTAAACAAAGGTTTTCCTCACCAATATTTTCCCTCTGACTAGAAAATAAGTAAAGGATAATATCCATGTAATAAACCCCAGTTATCACAATTACACAGTGTACAAAAGATTTGTAGCTGGAAAATTAATTTCATTTTTCCTCTGCTCAGCAACTACAATATTTTTGCTTGAATTTTTTTCGGCTCAATTAAAAATATTTGGAGTTATTTTTCTATAAACCTAAGAGAGTTCACACCCAATGCCATTCACTGGTGTCCTACATAAAAGGGCAGGTATAACCTTTTTTATTAGTGTTTTGGTTCTGAAACTGACTTCATAAAAAAGCAGCCAAAATTCTTGGAGATACTATCAAAGCTTGGGGAAAAAGGAAAGCGTTTGGCTCACAATGCTCTTAGTGACAATAATCAATGCTCAGACAAGCACAGCTTCAAAAAAATGTGTCAAGAACCCACTTTATATTTTAAACACACCATGAAAGACGTTCAAATTCTTCATCTGGAAGAAAAAAAAAGAGGGGGGGAGATGANCAGTGGGAGGCAGCCTTCCCATGCTGTTGAAAGCAGAAGAAAGTTGTTCAAAATGATGAAGGCTGAGGCACATCTCATGCGCCTGCACACACACACACACACATGCGTACACACACATACAAAACAGACTACACATGTGCAACTCATTACATGCACGTGCATACACCAGCAGAGTAATTTTTGCACACCACAGTCCCTGTTTTTCTTAGTTAGCCATTTCTCTCTGGTTGTAGACTCAGGTTTACACACATCTTAACCTTGCTTTACGTGGGCCCAACGGCATGCCCATATGTAGTGGGGCCAGTGCTGTCTGATTCTGCTTGATGTGTTGCTGCTGGTATTGGTATAAGTGGTGTGGTCCAGTGGGATTTAGTCCCTGCCTGTGTTAGCACGGGCATATGGTCTCACACATGTCCATTCCCTCCTCCTGCTTAAACTGGAAGGTGTGCATGGGGTGATTGAAGCAAGTACAAATGCAGAGGGTGTCAAACACCCCCTAAAGAGAGCATTGACCACGTGTGCCTCCTGCTTGAGTGCAGACACACATGCTGTTGCGGAAGAGTTCAATAGGACCCACTGAGGCTTTACACTTAACTCTATTCTCAGCTGTTTACAAATTCCTGAACCAAAATTCCTCCATTTCTTTAGTTTATATGTCCTGAGTATCCTCTAGCATCCTTTAGCTGTATTTCCTGTGCTCTGCTACAGATTAAAGCAGTCCTGAGGATGAAAGTCCTTTTACAAGGAGTCAAGAGGATAATTAGGAAACTGTTAAATGCTTCCAGCCTCTTGCTACTGCTCTGAATGATCCAGAATTTCAGAAAGAACCAGCACCCACCTCTGAAAAACCTGTTGGAGACTGCAGGGAGTTTTTGTGTGCCCCTCCTCCAGCACTTGTGCCTTTACTAATCGTTTTACTCTGAGTTGGAAGAGCCCTTGGCTTCTGGTTTAACTCACCTGCAAGAGTCACATCTGAATTTCTCTCCTTACCCATTGGAGGTTAAACAGAATTGGGGTGGCTGTTGCCTTCCAGGACGTTGCAGACTTTGATGTGCAAAGGACAGGTCTGTCTGACATTTCACCTTGCACATTTTCTACATATAATCTGCCCTTTTCTGTCTGGTTCTCAAACTCGTAGAATTGTTTGGATTTTTTTTCCCAGTTGCTGCATATGTTAGTGGAGATCATGCATGCTGACAAAAATCTCAAGAGGTTTCTAGTGAAAGCAGGCAGCAAACCTGGGCATTGTCTCTCTGCCCCTAAAACAGGCAGACATAATTTCACCATTCTGAACTGAGATTTACGGCTGAAATGGAGTAAAATGTGGATGTGCAGTGGATGCCTCCTTCACTCACTCTTGTTCTCAAGACCTAAAGGTACTTCTCTAAAGAGATTGCAGTATTTTGATCTAGTGGACAACACCATTTTTTCCCAGGCTGAGAGGGTAAAAACCATGGAGTGACTTTACAACTCTAAGGGTATATTCCAGACTTGCACTGATAGCATTATGGAGCAAGTTAGATGAAGTGAAGGTCCTTTATTCATCCAATTAGCGATGGGAAGTTATGGCAAAGGAGAGTGCTCAAAGTGTGCACTTTCCAGCTGCTGGCATGCTGCGAGCCTGACACGCCCCGAGGAATCCAGAAAAAATTCTTGAAGCATGAGAATCGTTTTTCCCCTAACAACTCTGCCTCCCCTTCTCCTCCAGGGGCCAGGGCAGGCAAGCAGGATCCAAGAAGCTCTGAAATCATTTGCATTCCTTCTGGTGACTTCGTGGGCTTTGGATCAGGCCCTGAATGTTCAAAGACAGCAAACTTGCAGAAATGCTTGGAGAACAAGAAAGCTGAAAGTTCCCACGTGCTTTTCCACGCTACATCTTGGTCTCCCCATTGTGCTTAGCAGCAATACCTGTCATCAGTACATGTTGATGGAGACACAGACACTACTATCTTCGTGCAGTAGACTCGTGTTTAGCTCAATATCCTGGGTTTTGGAGTGGGGGTTTTTTTGGATCATATCCTCCTGTTTTGTTTCTTAGCATTAATTGCTCATACTGTCCTCCAGATTGGTACAGTAGGATTAAATATTCTCTTGTCCTGAAAAGGATGGGGATGTTCTTGGTAGAGAAGAGCAGATAATTTGGTCAGTGCATCTTCAATTAATCGTGTCAGCTGTGGTGATACTCAAGCATCAGGGAATAATTCATTGGGAAAAGACAGAGAAGAATTGCACATTAGAATCCAAAGTCCAAGGTGAGGAGGCAGAAGATCCAAACCCAGAGATGAGTGAGCAGTCTAGATCCGCTGGGTGGGAGAAGACAGATGGGACTGTGTGAAGAGTGGAAGCAGGATTCAGGAGTCAGGTTATTCAGAATGAAGGTGGCAGCAAGGACATGATGTTCACAGCTGAGATAAAATGACTTTTAGTTATGAAGCCATTAAAAGTGGTGGTCCTCTTTTTCTTTACCTTGGTGCTCATTGCAACAGGGTCACTAACCTGGCTGAAAACGAATAGGTTACCACCCTAGGTTTATCTGTCAATGGATCAGGTCCCACATCTGACTCCCAATTAGCTCTTCAAGTGAGGATGTTGGCAGAAGGGAGGGGCTGTCATCAGCCAGAGAGACAAGGAGACCCACATTTCACACACTCTCTCCCTGAAAGTGTCAGGCTAAAACAGCTAATGGATTAACAAGAGGAGGCTGGTGCCCACCTTGGTGAATGTGTTTAAAGAGACTATGTGAAGAAGCGAAAAACACTTCAAAGGCTGAGCAGGCCTGGGCAAAACCGAGCAGTCATTTAACTACCACAAGCCTCTGGTCTTCAGAGGCTGCGAGCTGTGCAAGTACTTGCAGAGCCTGTGAGGAGCCCACGCGAGCAGCCCAGTCAGAAGGAGCTGCAAAAAGTGATCCACAAGGCCCAGCCTCCTACCTTCTGCTCTGGGCATCAGCAGCCTGCACCCCCCAGCAGCTTCCCACCAGGGAGCAGCACCAGTGCATGCACACATATTTCTAAACTGCTATAATTAAATTGGTAAAAAAAAAAAATAAATTCTGTGGTTAGACCAGCTTTCCAGCTTCAGATGAAAGTAGTGCTCGAGAGAGCTGTATCCCAGCAGGCAAGATTAGTGAGACAGATAGACAGATTAGAGGCGAGGCAAAGATTTAATCCAAAAAGGGGGAACTCCTCAGGATGTGTTTTTCCAAATAAAGGTTATGTGGCTTTACTGAATGGATACCGCAGGAACGGAACCAAAACCTCACCTGGAGTGAAATGAGAAAGCCCTCCTGCCAATGGGGCTAAGGACTCATCCCAGCTGAGACCCTACTCAATGTGCAGATGGCAACAGCCAGAGTTTCCATGTGCCTTCTGTGTGCGACTGCTTCCGTCTGAGGCCGTGACCACCCCCTACAGGGGAAGAGGTTGAGAAGCCATGCACCTTCGAGGCCACACAATGATTTCATAGGAAGTTCAACCCCAAGACATCTTCTTAAGCTGTATTCAGTCGCCTCTGCCCTGGTCAGCTGTCTTTTGTTAGAAGTGCTCGCTCTCTGTAGGAGAGGCACTGTGACACTGTTGAATTACCCTCCCTTATTCTCAGGATGCTATTTTTTTCTGAAGAGCTTTGATGTGGAGAGGTAAGTGCCAAATGTCCCACACCCACCCTGCCGACCATCAGCTGCTGCAGTGTGGTTCAGTGCCTTGCTGGGCTTCAAGCAGAGTTAATCTCCTCTTCACTCTCATTTCCTCCAACCCCTCCTCGGGCTCTGCTATCCGCCCTGCGTTTAGCTGGAGCTAGATCACACACACGCCCCTGGACTCTCCTTCCCTGGAAGCAGAAACCGGAATGACCCCAGCTAGCAGCAGGAGAAGAGAGACAATCTGCAAGCCCCCGGTGGCTGCGGTGGTTCTGCCTGCTGCTGTGCGCCAGCACGAGCAAGCAAATTCCAAGAAGATGCAGTCATCAGCAGCTCTGTGAAGACAGGAAAGTGGTTACAAATGCTCTCTGCCTCAAAGAGAGAGAGAAGAAACCACAGTCTGGCTGCAGCCTCACCTCGTTCTTTCTGTTAATCTGCTGTTAAGAAACATTCACTATGGTATCGGTGGCTAGATAGAGGTGAAAACAAACATGCCAATGGATGCAAAGGGACTGGTTTATCTGCAGCCAGCTCAAATGCAGCCTACTTTCAGCATGCATACAATATCCCTCATACAAAAGGGAACAGAGACAGAGGTTTCTTCCTCAGAGTTGTCTAAATGGGACATTCTGGAGGAGAAAGGTTTGCTAGGGCACACAGCAAGACCATCGACTTCCAGCTGAGGCAGGACTGTGTTGCCCCAACATGGGCTCTAGGGTTTCACATACTTAAGTTGTCAGTGATTCAAATGCAGTGTCTTCTTTATATACTGAGTGTACTCAGCAGCAAATATGTCTCATCATCAGGTTTTCCTCAATCTTCTGCCTAAATTGTTTCCATTTTGATAACATGCTGCATTTGCACATTTGCCTGAAAAGGAGGGAGTAAGTATTTGCAACTATCCCTACCATGACAGTAAGTGTCAGAATTAACAAAGTCAAAAGCTTTCTGAAGTATTTAATTAGAAATTCAGGGGTGAGATTCTCCATCCAGCCCAATGTCCATATACTGTGCAGTCGGAAATGATCGGGTTGGATGGGGTGTTGGTGCAAAGTGAAAATATTATTGATATCTCCCTAGCCAATTCATACCAGTCCTTTGTGAGCTGTTTCACCAGCTGAAGTTGTGTGTTCCCATCACATCTCCATACCCCCCTGATAAGCCTCTTGCTTCAGTAGCTACAGGGGAGGGTACATCCCTGAGCTTCACTCCCACCACTCCATTGTCAAAAAGCTGTACTTGTCCCTTTCTGTCCCAGTCTGAAAAAGCCACAACAAAATTCAGGATCTGGCCTCCATTATTGATATCTGAGATTTCATATTTTCATTATCAAAAGGTTTTACTGAAGCCTGGAATTTGCCACAGTGGGTGTCCTTTCAAAATCTGCCAAGTTTGCTTTAGAAAAAACAGATAACATTACCTTGGTATTTGCGGTATTCCTTGTGCTGCTCTTCCCACTTCAGTAGAAGACTGCTGAGGATGTTTAGGGAAAGGCTAAGATAAATGTACTTCACTATCAAAATAAATAATAAAGGCTAATGTGCAGCTTGTATTATTCATGTTCATACTGGATTCCAGCTTAGGTTTAAAGAGAGTTGCCCCAGAGATTTAGGCTGTCCCTCCCAAATCCACAAGGATCAAGGGAGTTCTGTCATGAATAATGTCTGGTCTTGTCCATGGGGCACACATGGTTTTGAGCACAGTACTCTAAAATTACAGTAGGCATAATCTGAAGACTTTGCTGGTAAGAGCTGTTCCACTTCCCACCATTCCTTGTGTTGGTCTCCAAGTGCCCTGGGACCATTGCATCTCCTCTGAGAGATGAGCACAATGAGATTGCCATTGTTCTTGGAGTGGGCCTGGAAATGGGCAGAGTGGCTACATCTGGCGTGCAGTCAGCCATGACTGCACAAAATGTGGCTCCTGTTTGGGGCTGCTCTGCACAGCTGGAGGAGGTGGGTCTGATGAGTTTCTCCCATGAGAGCACTCATTCCAGAAGATAGACAGTAACATTCTTGATCAAGTCCATATGTACTGTCTTGGTCTGTCTTTCCATCCAGGCATTGCTCCTGTAGGGGCACTTCATACAGGAACTCACAAAGAAACAATAACTCCTGGAATCTGAGGTAGAATTGAGGGCATATCCATGTACTCATTCATGTACACATGCAGATAAAGAAGTTTCCCCATGTAAAATCTCTCAGGATGGAAGCGTGTTGCCAGCACTCAGCAAATAATAAATAATACTAACAGTACAAGAATTCTTCCACAGAATAATTCATCAACCACAAAAATTACCATAACTATTCACCAGCCTCTGGTCTGGCAGGGAAAAAGCCAGAAGCTTAACATGCTGCATAAGGGGAAAAGAAATTCTCCAGCACAGCTCTTGAGTGATCTGGAGAGATTGTGGCTTTCCTGCTTTGAACTGCAAGGAGTGAAGTTCAGAGTCAACCAACTGATTATTCACGCCTAATGTTTGAAAAGACCAGATAATGAATCCTTGATGTTTAGTCTCTCAGACCAGACTGTTCTTGGTCCCATGTATTTGTTGCATCAGGAAATGATGAGTATTGTACATTGTCCCAGCATAAACCACATGGGGTGGGACAGTCTAGCGGAACAAGATTAAGATTGCTAATTCAAGCCAAAATTTGGTAGAGACGATCACCATTTAATAGCTAATTGAACAGACAAAACACAAAATGCTATTGGTCCTTTAGGACACATAACATAAACTGTTTTATGATCTAATCCTGCAACTCCCACAGGATACAGTTGGATGCCTCAAACATTCTGTTCTTATTGAAAGGGCCTCTAAAGAAGCACCTGATGTGAGACACTTATTGTACAATCTGAAGTAGAACAAAGAAGAAAGAGCTGCAGAATTCTGGAAGCACCAATACAAAACACAACAGTGCAAAACAGATTCACATTTGATCTCTTTTTAAGAAGACATTATCTTAGTAACATCTCAGTGCATAAGGCACTGAGTTGATATCTTGCTGCTCATAAAGTATCTGAAAGACTGAGTTGTTGAAGACTTCATCAAAGGCATTACTTTTGAGATATGCTATTTTCCTCTGTTGCTAAATCTAAGTATTTTGGGGGCTTAATCTAAGTACTAAGCGTGGCAGCTGTTGCTGCTGCAATGTTGCCTGTGGTCCTGCAGAGAAAGCAGGAGACAACAGTGTTCTCAGTGGTGCCTCAGCTCCTCGGGACAAGATACTGGCCAGTTTCTTCTCTCACACAGAAACACTGGCTTCAGTGGAGAAACACTGTCAGCTCCGTATCAGCACTATTGACCTTGCTGAATATATCTTCAGAGCACAACATTGCTGCTGTTGTTGCTGATGTTACGGGATCAGGCAATCAAGACCTGTATTTGTGTTTTCCTTTGTTTTGTTGGATCTTTGAAATTTACTCAAGGGAATTTTTTGCATGGGAAACCCTATGGTATCCTAAGGAATCCCACAGATCTAGCTAGTACAGAGATAGCTTTAAAAATCCTTTTGTTCTTTCCTTGTGATCATTCAGGAAAATCCTGGGATCGCCCATGATACCGCTGAATATGAATGCTTGTGATCCCATAGAGCAGTATGAAACTTCACTTCGGAGAAGTGTTCCTTTGGGAATATCTGGTGGCAGCTTGCCTTGACTTTCCATCATAGGCTTACTAACACAGTATACAAAAACCATTCTTGGGCTTCCAGGATTGAAGTGTATTTCTGCTGAGACTGAACACAAGCGGTCCTGGAGACAAAGCCCTAGAGATGCATGCTGCAGTCTTAGATATTCCGAGTATAAGGCCCTAGCTATTCTGGCTGATAAGTAGGATTCTGACATAGCAGATCTTGTAGGGGTTAACCTCCAAATAAATCTAAGGGAAATAGGTACAAAACTAGGCTTAATGAACTGGCAGAGCCACATATCAGAAAGTGAGGAAGTGACAGACCCTGATTGTCCGAGCAGCAGAAATGGGGAAAAAGGGAGGGCAAGGGAAATCATCTGTTTCTAGATGAGACAGAGTCTATCCCCTTTCCTGCCTGGCAGATGACTTTGCCCACTTTTTATTTACTTCTGGACCACAATTTCTATTTGCTGGCCATATGGTCTCTTTTGCATATTCAGGATTACCAGTAGAGATCCCTGATAAATCTATGGGGAACTGCACGCGCTCATCTTGCCCCACTTTTGAAGTCCTGGATGTGTTTATCCTTAACCATAATTCTTTCTCCAGCCTTGTTCTTACCCCCAGCCATGACCTTATCATAGGCTGTCAGAATAAAAGTTTAAAAACAAATACGCAGCCAGTTTAAATTATTTATTTATTAAATAAAAAATGAATACAGTTTGGTAGGCTTAAAACGCATAACACAGATCTTCCAACTATGACAAATTGCTGTGATTGCCTATCTGCTTTGCATGTTTTGATGCTAATGTCGATACACTCATTTTAATTTAAGAGGAAAGAGGAGCCTATCTTCCATTTATAGAGCAGGTGTAGTTAAAGCACAGGTAGTCTGGTGTTTATGCATTGCCTTCAGACATAGGGTAATTAAAGCTAAGAGAATGGTAAAACGTTAACAGGCTTGCTGTTATCATTTATTGTAATGACTGTATTGCAAGTTTGCAGCTGGTGATACAATGCTTGTAGTAATTACTACACATTTATGGTTGTGTTAGGTGTTACATGAGTCCTTGGAAAGGTTCAGGGTGAGGAAAAGGACAAGGAAAAAAGCTGTAAATGAGCTATACATTGTCTGTTCCTTGAGCTGCCTACAGTCACAGAGCCTTAACAGGGGAACAGAGAACACAAACTTTGAAAATCAACCACCTTACTTGGAGCTGAAGCACCAATTTCACATGTGACTTGGGATTTTAGGAGCCTACATCCCACAGACTTCATGGGTACTGAGCCTGTGCAGAAGTAAAGGCTTCTGAAACAAACAAAAAAGAAGTTTGTTTTGCTCTTAACTTCAAAGGGAAGAGAATTTGGCACTGTCGGTAATCAGTTCAGAGATGCTGGTAGAGCAGAGGCTAAGAAAGACTCAGAGGTAGAGAAATCCCAACTCTGTGCCCTCTGTGGTGGAAACTCTGTTGGCTCCTCTTCACATAAGTGAGGAATTGACTAAACAGGCCAAATTTTGGCTGCATGTGGTTATGTTGCTTTTTCACACACTTGTGCTAGTCTGTGAAGTTGGAGACAACACAACGTTGTTATTCACACTGCATATGAATGGACAGAAAAATTGTGCCTAATGTCTCACCACAACTCACCTATACAGCAGTCAAGAAGTCCAGAGGACAGCAACCTTAGAAAGGATGGTAGAAGTTTTATCTGGGTGTATTTGTGCTAAAGACTGTTTTGGGCACTTGTATGTCATTGGAGCTGCTTTTACCTACAAAACTGAAGTAGTGCACAGGGTGCACTGAGGTACCAAGGAGAACTGTGAGGTGTTTGGCTGAAAGTAACAGCGCAAGCAGAGAGCCCTGCCTAGGCTTTCCCTAATTGTTCAGGGCCTGTGGTCTCTACTTTGGCTGTGTAGCACAGACCTGGCATACACTGCGCTTCTCTGGAGGTAAAAATTGACCTAACAGCTGGACTCTATAAAGTCTGTATGGAGACTTTGTGGTCAATAACTTGGAGAGCACTGGGTGGAGGCCTCAGCAGAGCAAACCAGGGGAGCAGGGCAGCAACCGGTTTCATCAGCAGCCTGTTGAGCGTAACAAGTGGGGAAGACACCACATGCTTGCGCCCATGGTCACTGATGGTGGCAACAGGAAGGCTGGTATAAGATGCTAGACACAGCTGTGCTGGTGGTACAGGACAAAGGCTGACAGTGGGCTAGCATAGTGCTGGGTCATTCAGCTCCTTCCAGGTTGCTGTTTTACTTTCCCCTGTCAGGCAGCTTTGTTTCATCTCTTTGCTGTGTATTCACAAGTGAGAAGTGCATCAGGACATGGCTGGGGCATTTGGGGTTTTTTTGTTGTTATTCTCAAGGCTCTGAAGGGGTGGGGGGAAAGGGAGTCAAAGGTGACTCCGTTGCCATTTTCTGTACTGGATTTACTTGTGTCCCTCAGATGTTTCATGCTTCTGCTGGCTGCCTGAGGAATAGGAAGAAATCGTCTTCACAACTGCTATGACTTACCACCTGCACAGTAGAGTTTAATTTCACTTTTGAAGCGTCAGCGTTGCCCTGACTGAAAAAAGGAGGCTGGACAAGCATGCTTATGCTTGTAGTGGTATTGGAAAATTTCTCAAGTACCTGTGGGCAGGTGTGGCTCACATACTTTGGTTAAACCAATCGCCAGATCTAGGGTCAGGAAGGAATTTTGCCCTAGGTCACATTGGCAGGGACTATTGTGTTGTTTTTGTTTTCCTTACTTGGCAGCGTGGGTTGAGGTTGGCTTCCTAGGTTATCTACTGCCATTTTAAGAAATGTTAAAGATCCAGGCTTTAGGCCCATGGGAGGAAAGGTAGATCCAACCCTGCAGGTCTCAGGCCTGCCTCATATAATCAGGCAGCCACTTTGTGACTGTGTGCAGAGACTCCAGTCTCAGAAGCATACAAGGTGTCTTCAGGGCTGTCAGCCTGTAAGTGTGTGATTTAGGAATCTGGCTATGCTGTTCATCTCTGTGGTTCTTTCCCTGCAGCACAGCAGGTTTGGTGGTAAATGTTTTCAGATTGTTTTGGGTGATGCAGCATTTTGTGACATGTGCTGTGGGAGGACAGGGCATGGATACTGTGTGGAACTTGTCATACTGCAGGATGCTTGTGACTGCAATGCCCTAAACTTGTTGATGTGGGTGATCTCGCCTGAGTGCCACAGAGCTGCCATTTGGTTTCCTGTGTTGCTGGGGTGGGGCTGTGTTGGGACTGTTCTTTTTTTTTTTTTTTTTTTTTTTTTTTTTTTCAGGATCTTGTAGAAATTACTGGAAGGTTTACATTTAACAATCACTGTTCCTCTATCACTTCTGCATATAGGAGATCACTTCTGTGATTAGGAGCATCATTGTGTCATCCAAGAAAGCTGGAATGGGAAAGCATTACTTTGGAGAGATGGCAGTCTCATAAGCAGGAGCTCTTCTCTGCTAATCAAAGCACTCCAGGCATAACTGCGCTGTTAGTTCATCTCAAAGATGTTGCTGCATCTGAATTTCCTAACTAACCAGTGATTAAAACGACATGCTTGTTAGAAGTCTCTTGGGGAGTGGCTTGTGTGATGTTGGTATTAATAGGATGAAAACAATCAGAAAGTTAGGGGCATTCTTCTAAGGTATTGAAAACCCTTAATGAGGCCCTTAGTTATGCAATAATTTCTTTGCAAGCAAACACATGCCTATTATCATTATTATTGTGCCGATTGTTGATATCCCACTGACATGAACAATTTAGAGAATTCCAAGTATTATGCAGCTCTCCTGCCAGCTCAGAATAGGCTGACACAGCTACAGCTACCTATTTAAGAAGATTAGCCTGATTTTATTTGCATAAGAATTTAAAGCGACAAAACCACTTACCACACCCAGGAAATGATCATTAAAAATGAATTACTACACATTCTTTTATTAGCTGTGTGGTTAACTTCTGAATGCTACAGTAAATGCCAAATCCAAAGAGAGATGCCCTGGAATATTTCCCCCTAGGTTTTCTAGGTTCTTGAACATTCAGAGAAAATGTCTCATTATGCATTCTGGCAAAAAGGGATCTTGTGTACAACATACATAAGTACCCTTAACTGAGCATTCCCTAGCTAAGATAACAACTAAATCTTTGCACACCTTGTGTTACTCACAGGCAATAAATACTAGCAGTTCTGCATATCTGGGTTGGATTGTACGTAATGCCAGCCAACACTCTGAGACATCGGACTAAAGCAGCCGTAAAACAGTGAGCCTCATTCTCTGTTAAAGTTCTCCTGGTCCTGCTGGCAGCAGAAAGGAGCCCTTCAGCAAAGGTAAGCCATCTTATGCTGTGGTCTTCTGCTGAAGGGAGGCCCATTGCAGAAGAGAATCTGTCTCAGCAGCTCAGGTTTCAGCAGGTAAGTGAAAGCAGAGAAGGAGCAAGAGCAGATGGAGAAGAGAACATAGAAAACTTGTCTCTCTAAAAATTCTCAGCCATAGGCTGCTCTCCTCGCTGCTAGTTCTTTGGTGCCACAGTAGCCCTGCCGAGGCCACTGCTCTGCTGTGCAGGGAAGGAGATTCGGCCAGGACAACCTGATTCTCCTTTCCAGCTTAGAAGTTCCCAGGGACAGAGTTTAGGCTGACTAGGTAGTTTAAACCCCCAGCTCCGGAGCATCCATCTCCGGCTGGAGGCCGTTGCACCTGGAACATCTCTGCGGTTTCGGCAGGAGAGGGGAGCAGAGATGCCGGACTCTCGGCACCCCCAGCCCAGCGGGCCCAAGCGCCCCGGGAGGCGGCGGCTCCATCCCTGGGCTCCGGCGAGCCGCGCCCGCCCTCTGCCGGCACCTTCCCAAAGTAAGAAGAGATGCCTGAAGGACATTTGCCCCCCGCCAGCCAAAGGGGCAGCAGCAGTAGCATTCCAGCCCAACTCCGAGCAATGACAGAGCAGACAACGAAATGCAAAACGTCCACCATGAGACGCTAACAGTGGTGAAGACACATTTATCTATCTATCTATCTATCTATCTATCTATCTATCTATCTATCTATCTACCTACCCATCCATCCATCCATCCATCAATCTCTCTCTCTCTTTATTTATTTATTTGCATGACTGTGTCAGATAAAAAAGGCTGAAAAGCACCTAGTAAGGAAATTGCACCTGATGCAGCCCCTGGTTAGGCACTATCTGGCTGTACTTTTGATATGCATCTTCGGGGTGAATCGTGCCTCTCGAGTTTCCAGCCTTCCCCAGACAGGAACTGCATACCAAAATCTGCACATGACTGAAGGCAGCATGAAAGCTAACTACACCTCAGCGAGCCGGGGAAGAGGTACCCTGGGATAAAAGCAGATGTGGAGGTGCATAATTGATGCCTCTGAGGGTGCCCACTCTGTCACAGGCTGAGACAGGCCTGGATCTGCAGATCTCTCCCCAGGTGATCTAGGGATGGTTGCTTTCACCTCTCCCACCTTGCTTCCTCCCAGAGCTGGGGATTCAGATTCCTCAGGCATCCCTGTGTAATCACAGCCTTGCTGTTGGCCATGCATTGAAGCCACATGCTTGCACAACTTGTGAGCCAAAGGTCAGTTATGGTCTGTGATCCCAGGTAGTGGCAGGGACTGGTAAAAGATGGCTGTGGGACTCACAAAGTCTGGTTCCCAGGATACTAGCAGGTATATCATGAAACTACCAATGCATTCAGCACTTCCTCTCACAGCTTTCATGGCAGTTAAGGGACCTAAAAATGATTAGGTGTCAGACCTAAACCGATTTCCAGGGGAGCAGAGCACCAGAATCAGTCTGAATTCTTCAAAAACGCATACCTGAATGACCAGGTAAAGTAAAAACATATCATTGTACTGGGACAGCTTCTACCCAAAGTCCAAGAATCAGCAGGTTCATGTAAGGAACATTTGTATTTCTGTTCCCATGTCTACACCTCTTGTATGTGTGTAGACATTTACTTCCAAGGCTGTCAAGCTTATCATTTATATTGATCCTAAATTCACTGCAGAAGACTTCTTTGTCAGCTTGAAATTCTCAGTCTGTGTAATGAGAATGGGAAGACAGAGCACAGTGGTAGGAAGTGCGATGCTGGAAGACCACGGTGTGTCCTGCTACCACTGAAGCCTGCAAGTGGAAATGCTCTTCTTGTTCGTGACGCTGGTGCAGAGTCTGTGTAAGGAGCAATGCACTTGTGACGTTATAACGCAGGACTGACATTCAGGAATCTAGGGCTCCATATTTGTGTTGCCAGAATATTTTGCCATGGATTTAGGGAAGTCATTTGACATGAAATCTTGTTCTCACAGTAGCTGATGGGATTCTTGCCATGGAATTCAGTCCTTTAATAAACAAAAAGGAAAAATGTCCCCTGCTTGACATCAGAGAGGAAGTGCTTTGGGGCCAAGACTATCTCTTGCTTTGATGGTTGGTGGCCCTTTAGTCCATCAGTTACACATGGAACAAGGAATTAGAGCTATATAATTGAATGAGAGAGAGACGTTAAGGCTCTGATTATGGGTAAAGAAAAAATTTTTACCCCTGAAAAAACAACTGCTATGCACCTTGAGCTCAGAGACCATGAATCAGAAGAGAGAAATAGAACTGTAGATCCCTGAAAAGCAAGGGGCCAGATTGGTGGCAGATAGGGCAGACTGATTTAATGTTGCAAGGAGGTCAGAACAGAAACTTTAGCATCAAAGAAATAAGGAGTGCCGTGAAAGCCCAGTGCTCACAAGTAGCACTTACCAGAGGTATCATATAAACTTAACCCTGCTGTCATTATTCCTATTGGAAAGAAAAGAGGTGAAGGCCATGACCTGTGAAGCAGAGGTCAGATGGTACAGACCATCAGACAAAGCAAGTGACAATGGGGAAAGGTTCTTCTCTGAAACATTGCCAGATGGTAGCTAATCTCAGTCAGGGGAGAAGGCATGGCCACCAAATCTACACGGGCTCCCTGAACCTGACACTCAGGCATTGTCAAGGGAAATGGCTGTTCTTCCAACTGTTACAAGACAGACTCTTCAGTGCAGCCCATGCAGTTAATCACAGCACTATGCTGATTTGGGATAGAATTTGCCAAGATCAGCTATACAACATGTATTTGTTTGTTAATTGCTTCTGCATAAAAGCTGGAATCTGAAATAACTTGAAAATTTGTGCCTTAATGGAAATTTTTCTTCCTGACCCCTCTGCTTATTTGTGAAAACAACTTTATTTTCTGATTTAGAGGGCCGATATGAACCATCAGAGCTCTGTGATCAGCACTGGGGTCTGTCCTAGTGACTTCTTGTATGGTAGTAGTGATGGAAATGTTGCTGTCCTTGCGTTCAGCTGCAAATCTGCCCACATATTTACTGAGAAATGCCTGCTAACTGAGCTCAGGTATGACTCCAGCATATTTTGCTATCTGTAGTGAGAATGAGGAACACATAAATGGGCATACAGGTGGAAGTGAGCTTGGTAATCCCAGAGTGGCATCTACTCAAGGCAGTAGAATGGAAACCTAAATGCTTCTTGTGGTTTTCATCACTGCATGGCTTGTCTGAGTAGCTTATGTTTTTACCATGCTTCTGTTTTCCTGTCTGGGCGAGAAGGAATAGAGCCCCCGTTGTTGTAAGCAGCTGCCACGAGAGCTGCGTGCAGAATGCAGAGCTGGGACGCTGCTGTGCCCGGCGAGAGCCTTGCCTGACAAAGGCCATAGTCAGGTTTGGGTCTCTTCCAGTCGTTTCTTCTATAGGTAGGAATAGTGGGTTCATTAGGTCTTTAGGCTAATTGCTCTACTGTCTCTTCTTCAGAAACCTCAGCGGTGTGATTTGAATCCCTGAGTTTGGCAGAATGCTCTAAAGGTTTCAAAAATAATCCAGCCCACAGAAAACAATGTCAATTAAGCAACCTCATGAAATCCCACGTGTGCTTAAGTGCTAAGCTGGGTCTTTCATTGCTATTGTGGTGAGACCCCCTCAGCATTATGCATGTGAGCAGTATAACACATACTTTTTTCCACAACCAGGAAAGATAATGAAGACATCATACTGTACATGCTTGCTGCTCATTGCCTTAATACCTGGAACTGTTACCATCTGATTAAGGTCTTCACTTCTTCTTGTCCTCCTAGAAACAAAAGGAGCATAACAACATCACTTCTTAAAATGATCCACTATGCAACGCCTGTGTGTTTGCAATATTATTTTCTATACTTGCCACATGGGATGTCCAGCTCTGAACCATGGAAATGAGAGCTGCAACACAAGCCAGGGGGTTGCAGGGATGAAGTTCACAGTCATGATATAACAAAATCTGCCTAAGCCCATTGCAGTATACCCTTGAGTGATCCCGCCATGTGCTGGGAGATGTCTTCCCAGCTCATTTTCTGGGTACCTCAGCCACCCAGTAATGGAACAATGTTTTGAATAGAGCAGAAAAGCAGTTTTTACCCATGATACAAGCTCTGAAACCTCTCTGAACTTGTTCCACTTTTGCTGTTGTTACCTCCTGAGAAATTTTGCATCATCTTTTGAGTGCTGTTAATGATGACATTACAGAATGTTTTTCCTGTGCTCAATGTGCATAGCTAACAGGAAACAGAATACACATTGCTTGCAAAGAGCTTTGCTCTGCCTGTTGTCAGAGTTTACCAATCTTGAAATTCCCTTCAAAATCTGAATCTGTTGAACCTGGGGTGTCTTTCTGGTTTCTTTTAGGCATCTTACTGTTATTGTGTGAGATGGACTCTGCAGGGCAGGCAATCCTTTTAAAGAGAATGAACTGTTTTCCCCTCAAACTTTGTTAGGAAATGGCCACAAAGTGACAGTATTTTAGAACTGCAGCAGTTGAGCAGAGCTGGCTGGAACTCAAAGCTTCACTAAAAACTTTCAGCACGATTTCAGATTTTGTTGGACAACAGAGTTGGAGGTTTTGACTAAAATGTTTCTGAAAATAGCAAAACTCTCACCCACTCAGAGAGCTAAATGTGAAACCTCAACTTTTGATGAGGAAAAAAAAAAGTGATGACATTTTCCTTCCAGTTTTGGATCAGCCCCAACAATAAACTTCACTTTATATAGGAATCAAAAGATATAATAGGAATTAAACTGTACATAGATCATAAATAGAAAATACAAGATATTAAGACAAGTATCAGTTATGCACAAGGCAGAAAGCTGAAGAACAGCAGAAAAGAAGATGAAATAAAGGGAGAAGGTATTGTTTCTATGTTGTAAAATGAGACCAGAGTATAGGAGTTGTCGTGGTGCAGAGAGGAATGTTTTCACCCGAGCAATGGAGACCTTGCAGTGATGGGCAAGGCAAGGAGCCCAAGGCAGAGAGTCTGCACTCTCTCCACAGTCACATCAGTGTGCATGTGAAGTAACCACCACTGTGCCCAAAAAGCCAGCACATGCTACATGGAAGGCAGCTACAAGGCAAGTGAAAAGGAGGATTGGTGATGCAGAGAGGTGAGATAACACCAGGGAAGGTGAAGGAGTTGGGAAGGGGAAAGGAGGAGTGCTTGCAGCCAGCTACAGCTTGTAGGAGCCCTGTCTAGCAGGGGTAGGAGAGGAGGGGAGCCACCTGCTCAGGTTGAGTTGGAAAGTCTGATCACATTGTGCAAACTGGTGGTAAAATCACAGCTGATTTGACCTGGCTAGGAACTGAAGATGTGCCCATGTTCTGCTTGAGTATGTGGAGGAGCTGGTGGCTGCCTTTGATGCTCAGAAGCTGCTCCTCCAGAAGATCAGCCCTGATCTGCCCTCAGGCAGATACCTGCCCTCATTCCTTTCTGCCTGGGCTGAGGGAATTTCAGGGAGCTGCCAGAGGTGTCTGGCAGCCTCCTAGCCTCCTTGAAAAAGCCTCCTGCCACAGTCAACCTCCTGCAGGCTTGTCTACCCACCAGGCCCCAGGAAGTGCTAACAGGGAGTAGCAGCCATACACTGGAGCAGGAGCTGTTTTGGGAGAGTCCAATGACTCTTGTGGTCAACAGGGCTGGCTGGGACCTATGAGCTCTGGGCTCAGACCCTGGGTCTGCCAGAGGCTCTCTGGATGCCTTTGTGCCACTGTCCCTGGATGTTTCTTCTCTAACTTCAAAACGAAAATAACAAATAACATCTCCCTCTCGTTCATCCGCCCAACTGATTTGTGAGCGGTTCACAGCTTGGGCTGAGTTTTGCCCCCTGTCTCTCTGCGCTCTTCGCAGGGAATCCTGGGGGCACCGCCGCAGGACAAAACAGTGAGAACAACAATAACTGCACGGTCCTGGCACAGGAGGGGGGATGATTGTTTTCAGCCTTCGCAGCCCACGAGTGTTGGTACAAATGACAGATACAATCAGGCCTCAGAGGGTTTTTTTACATTTATATGTCTGGGGAAGGATGTCAACGGCTGTTCTCAGCCACTCTGTCGAACTGAAGCTAAAGATTTGGGCAGGTGGGGGGAGAGAGAGAAACGCATTGAATTGCCATCGAAAGAAACATGCATAATTCCTAGAAATGCTTTGTGTCAGCTTCAAAGACCCTACTGGGAATGCAGCTTATTCTTTGACCAACATGTTTCCTTTGTAAAAGGCAGCAACTGATGTTTTGTTTCTTTTTTTTTTCAGTCTCCAGCAGCAGTCAGTACCTATGTTTTCTTCATCTGAAATGCCTGTAAGTTCAATCAGCTGAAATGGTTTAAATGAGTAAGAGATGAGGCAAGTTCACATGTCACTCTAACAGGACTTTGAGACAAAATTTGGCCTCACTGATGTGACTGGAGGTTTTGCTTCAGATGTCTCCTGATCTATGAAGGATGAAGCAAGCAAGAATGAAATACTTAACCCTTCTGGTAGAAAATACCATGGGAAGCAGAGAAACAGAGACAACATTCCTCTGACGACCCATCTCAGTGTTGTGGCTAAATCTGAAGAAAGTTCTTTTTCCTCCCACTGCCTTTACAAGATTATAAAAATGGCATTTCTGAAGCTTTGCTGGTGTTGGACTTGGGAAAAAAGCAACAAACACCCTGCAGTAGTTAAGCCCCATTTAACAGAGCTTTAAATGAGTGCCAGCATCTAGTGTAAAGGTATCAGCTTTAAAAACATATTTTCTGACCATGGTTAAGTTTAAGACTTAACCTCAACCAGTGATTTTTGCTTAAGCCTTGATGTGTTTATGGCATACTGCTTGTGGTGACAATCCTACTTTCAATAACAGGATCTCTGCTTCAAAACCAGGCCTGTTTTCTCCTTTCACTGATTTCAGCATTCTCCTGAAAAAAACCTGTGGATTCAAAAAAAAGAAAAAAGAAAAAAGAAAAAAAGAGAATTGTTTTAAAGATTGCCAAGAAATAAACATATTTCTGAAACTATTTAGATTTTATAAAGGAAAATATATATTTTTTTGTAGTTATTCTGGCATTGTATATCATAGAATCATAGAATATTTAAGGCTGGAAAAGACCTCTTAGATCATCGAGTCCAGCCTATGACCTACCACCACGACCCAGCTAAACCATGCCACTAAGTGTGGCATCCAGTCTTTATCTACCAGTGTTATCACTTCATGGCTCCTACTGGAACAGACAGGCTGCGAAGCCTTTATCCAGTTTCTCTTCGATAAACACACAGTGATTGTTTTTGGAATTTCATTTATTTTTTCCATTGCAGGAAGTGTTGGCACCATCTGCTGGGATTTTTATCACTGCGATCAGTCCTTGCACCTATAAGCATACTAAATATTCCCAGTTTGAGCTATAAGGTTACTTTTTCTTTTCTTCTTTTCTTT
>WEIS01040773.1:0-20213 GCA_013389965.1 Todus mexicanus
AGAACCCCTGACCAAAACTGACCAAAGCAATATTCCTTATTATACAATGTCTGAGTAAGCAACAAAAGCTAAAAATAGGAGGAGGGTCTGGGAGGCTGGGTGGAAGTGCGGTGAGAGAAGCATTCATTGTGACATTTTTATTCTGGAGCACTGCTAGGCGTACTGAACCCCACCTCTTGGGAAGTGGGTGGACATCACCTGCTGATGGGAAGTAGATAATAAATATTTTACTTTCCTTTGCTTTCGTGTGTGGTGTTTGCTTTTGCTTTATTAAACTGCTTTTATACTGAGCCACAAGGTTTTTTTCCATCTCGTTTTCTCCCCCTTCCTGTTTTGCTGAGGAGAGATAGAGCACTTTGGTGGACATCTGGTATTCAGCCAAGGTCAACCCACCACATATAGTTTATACAGGTATTTTTCACTGCCTAAACTCAAAACCTAGCTTGCACAGCTCATGTCTTAGACTGACCAAAAACTAGGAATAAACAAAAGCAGCTGCTCACTGGAGGGACTGGAAGGTATGTATTCAATTATATACTTTGCTACATGAACTCAGGTCACCTACAGCAGCAAACTGAAAGTTGGAATACACTTGCAATGCACTTACTAGCAGAAATCCTTCTGTCTCTGAAATAAATGCAAACCCAGACTGATCCTACACACTTCAATCAATGTACTTAAATCACTATAAATCACTTTTGAAATAACTGGGGACTGAGGTGAATGAAATCTAAATCAAACTCAAATATTTGACTCAGAAATTTCTTTTATCTGGCTGTATGGAAATTTTTTCAAAAAGTTTTGTTTAGGAGAACTACTTGAAATTTGCTGAAAACACTTTCAAAATCAGTTTAAAACACCTAACTGAATATAGTTAACACCTCAAATTAGTTTTCAAATTATATGACAGGTCAGATAACATTACATTTGCACAGGTTCAAAGCTCATCATATAAATTGTTCCTATAATTGTAAAAATGAATTTTAAATTATAAATGCAATTCTAAGCATATGAAACATTAGCAATTATTAACTAAAGCCTTGCACATTCAACACCTATCAACTGCTATATTTTTTAAAAATAATTGACTCAGCCTTTTCACAGAATCAGTTTTTTATTCCAGGTTTTCATATATGGTAATTTACAAGTACAAACTCTTAGCCCTCTTTTTAGTACCCATTCTTCAAGTTAAATAAAAGCACTCAAAACCGTTTTACTTTTCCTTCCTTCCAAGTTACTTCATTGCTTGTGAAAAAACCAAAAACGCTGGTTCAGTCACCCTGGAGACTAAATGCTGCCAACCCTTTTTTCTTATGAGTGATAACGGAGGGAGGGATCAATACATCTCAGCTTTGATTAGTACGTCTCAGCTTTGACTAGAATTTTTTTAAAAATCCTATTTTGATGGAGTCTGTCACAAGGTCTCTGACTGATCTTTTGTAGAGTCTTGGGTTGAGTGTCAAGTGAGGTGGATCAAGTGATTATAAACCCAGATCTATGGGTGAGCTATAGACATCAAGTGTGCCTTTTATGGAAGGCACTAGGTTGAGGGAAGATGCAAAGGCAAAGGTCTATGGACACATATCTTCTGTCAGACAGCTGTGCACTATCCAGGAAAAAACAGGGAAGAAAAGTGGGTATTCTACTAGAAGACATATGAGAGAGTCAAGACTTCATCACCCTGAGTCAAACTTGATAACTTGTAGGACTTGCCACTCTGTAAAGCCTATCTATCCATGAAGGTCTCATGCACAAAGGATCAAACAGGCTTGTCCAGATTGCATACTTTAACTTTCCCGCTTTGCTTGGCTCAGGTGCAAACTCATCCTTCCCCTTTCTACTTCCCTCACCCAGTAAAGCAGTGCCACCTCGTAGGGTCCTGTGTTTGACATGAAGAAGCCATCTTCCTGCGTCCTGCGCAAATCCTGCTTCTGGCTTTTTCCTATTCTTTCAGTCCCTAGGCTTTCTGCAACAAATCTAGCTTCCTATTAATACCTACCACAAAAGCTCAGCTCAGATGATGCCTGACTGGTAACAACTGTAACTGTATAGAAAACCCCCTTGTTCCTGTGCATAATGAAACCAGGCTTGGCCTGCTGCAGTGGTAGGGTGTCGTCTCCTCCAAAGACCTGCTCGGTCCCCTCTGGGAGCATCCACGTCCCCTCAATGTGCTCTGGCCTGTCAGCTCCCACCACCCAGTCTCCCTTGGCCTGTTGGCTAAGCAGCCAGCTCAGCCCATGTCTGTTCCAGCTCTGCAACTATCTTCCAGATTTGCCACCTGAATTGGCAAGTTGCTGTAAGTACAATGCTCATTGTTGATACTTCCCTCAGACCCATCCTTCTTTCCCTGTGGCACAGACATTTCTCAGAGCACTGCATGCTGTGCAGTTCTGTCGCAACAACTGTAAGTGGTCATATTGCCTGAATTTGCTTATGGGTCAACCCATTGGCTACCCTTAGATTTGAAGATTTTTCTATAATTAAGTAGAAAACTCAGCAAATGTGGATGAGAATCTGGCATCAGTCCAGCAAAACAACCTTCACACATCTCTTGGAATTTTAAACTTCAAGTCTTGCAAACAGAATTTTCATTAATTTGACTTTAGCAGCAGTATTATGACTGATAAAGGATATTTTGCTCATGAACTAGTTGCAGTTCTCCTAGTAGAGTACACAGAGAAGACACAATTATCCTTCAGGGAAAAATCAGCAAAATCAACTCTTTCAATGTTAGTTAACTTGAGAGGATTGATTTCAGATACAAAGCTTGGTAAGAGTCCATTTGTTTATTTTTCCTTTACAAAAAAAATGCTATATATGGCTACCTAATTTAAGCTGCAGACATTTGAATTGCAGCATGGTGACACAAAAGCATACTTGTCATCCAACACACAAAATCAAGCTAATTTGAGAGAATATACTTCAGCAGTAATGTTAAATTCTGCAGCAACTTTCTGATTTCAGTTTCCCTTGTAATAAAATGCAGGTACTGAATGTTTATAAATGCTTCCTCCTGAGGTTTATTTAATGAACTATTTTTCTAAAATTTCTATGGCTCTAATTCGCACAAGTTATTTACTTTCCATAATTATGAAGTATCTTATATCTTGATATTTCTTATTTAGAAATAGTTTCAAGCTAGAAATCTTCCTAGAAAGGTTTCTGGCTGGCTTTCAGTTTTAAGCTATTCATTACATTTAGTAGAGTAATAATGTAAAAACACTTGGCTTAGTTTCAAAAGATAAGAATGTCCTATTTTTTAAGTGGGTACGGTAAAACACAAGAGTCAGGGTTTGGTTGTTTACTCTGCTACAGGTATCTTTTTTAATGCTGGTAAATCAAGTATATCAGATTTTAAAAGACTAAAGTTTTTTTAACTTCCAGTAAAATGACTGGGAGTTCTTACACTTTAAGTAGCATTCTGGATCTGGGGTTCTATATCTTTGTTTTCTGCATCCCATGTATGAAATGAGGATAACAGAACTCTCAATCTCTTAAGAGAACTGTGAATGTGTTGAACATGTGAAGCACTCAGATACTGATGTTATTTCAACACCTTAATTTGTTTTTTCCTTCATTTTGCCATACCATCATAACAATGCTTTTAATTCAGGCCACATAGATCATGGAGAAGTAAAGATAGAAAACTAAGACTAAAAAGCTAGATGGACAGAAATAAAAAGGAAACATTTACCCTTCCCAGACAATAAATATTTGATACTGTTCTATGTTTTCACATGATAAGCTCCAGAGTGTTTTCAGATGGGATTTTAAGTATAAGATATATTATAAGGTATGTACCCTTTTTTTCCTAATTAATGTATAGAGAGTAATCATTCTATCATTCTCACAATTGGATTCATGTCTGATCTCAGGTTTGTAGGAATGTTCTTTCTTTTAGAACAATGAAGAAAATCTGTTGCTGCATTGCATCTTATAAATTCTCCCCCAGTCTCCCCCTTTTACCTTAATCACATGCTTCCCAATCTCAATACACTCCACTGGCCATGAAGAATGGAGAGAAACTTTAAACAAGGATTGGTCAGACCTAGATATAAGAAGCATAACAGAAGGTTTTGTAAGTCTAACAGCATCTGCGTTCGGCACAGAGAACAGAAGAAATATATGTAACTCCATTGAGGATAGCTATTCTGGCTATTTGAAAAGTCATGGTGAACAGTGAAAAGAGGACAAGTTCGTGAAACATTAAGCACTTGAAGGCATAAATACTCTTAAACTTAGTATTTGAAACTGCCCTTAGTATTTCTTATCATGGGCTAGATAAATATGGTGCATCATAAACCTAGAGGTTCAGTGAAACAGAGACAGAAATAAATTGAAGACACTATGTAAATAACTGGTCTTTCTTATTTTGGTTGTTTGTGACACAGCACTAAATGACACTGAAGTTTTAGCAAGCATGTGGCATTCAACACTTCACTGAGCTTTACTGCAGCTACTTTATGTTTAATTCATTTAGGGAAATATTCACGCCCTATGTGATGCAGAGTGAAAGGTCCCCTATGCGTAAAAAATATTTCTAGTCTTACTGTACCTTTGTATGGGTGTGATGCTTCAGGACAGCAGAAATGCTCAGTGAACAACCCACAACAAATATGAAGTTTCATTTTGGAAAATTACAATTCAGTTGTCTAACTGAATAAGTTCTGACTATGCGGAAGATGGTAAAAGGAAGTTTTCTACTCCAGTTTCTGCTTACGACCAGTGTTTCCTTCCAGTGATACATGTATAGTGAAGCTCAGTATACAGATATAGCTGGACTTGTCCAGTTGGTAAGGAAGAGATGGATCTTGTGATTACTGTATAGAAAACATTCTACGATCCAATGGATTTTGGAACATTGAGTATTTTGTCTACATCTATGCAAAAATGCATATGATTCATACATGTGTGCACACAAGTATTAGTGTGATTTGTGCCAAAGCTCTCTTTTACTCCATTTTGAATTATGATGATGTGCACTGAGACATTCCTGAGATGTTTATGATGCTCTTCCTGTGCTAATAGTCAGTCCTACTCTGGACTTTGGTATCTCAGTCTTATCTTACAAGACAACTTTTAAAAATAAAATGAATGCTATCATGCCAGCCATCTCCTTTTCCTCAAGCTCATTTCTGGATGGATAGCTATAGAGAGTTGTCATACAATGGTGCAGATGAGTAAGGTTTCATTTTACTGGAGCTATAAAGACCAAAAGAGGTCAGACTAAGTAAGCTGCAGTCATTCATGCAAAGAAATAACTATGTCACAAGAATGTCCAAACAACCTTTTGTTCCAGCATTAGCATGAGGAATCCCAAGTTCTAGAGTCTAGGAAGTTCAATGGGCTTTTAATTATGTCCTGTGAGAAGAAATCCTCTTACTAATTATCATTATGTCTCTTCACACTGGAATTTATCTAAACAACTGCTCTCTTCTGTAAGATACTGCAGTGTACAACTTACAAGCATACAAGTGCAATGTAACAGCAAAAACCAAATCTGTTTTGAATGCTAACCTTTCGAATCCTCAAAATTACCAGTTTGTAATAGTTACACTGAGATGTGTTTAAAATACTGTATCCTATATACATCATTATGTACCGTAGCAAATAGGCTAACAGCAACAACTAAACAAATAATCATTACTATTTATTACTTTCCAGACAGTAAATGGGCTATCTTGTTGAAAGTGTCAGTCTAGTAAGATAATCCAGAGAAGGCCTTAGCCTTTCACAGTGCAGAGCTCCCTGCCTGTGCCCCTGCAATGCACCAACTCACAGCCAGGCTGGCTGAAGCAGTCCCAAAGCTACAAGGGCTAAATGGGAAGGTTGACCCATGCAGGCCAAAGGGTGAGCTGGGCAGGACTTCAACAGTAAAGAGCAGATGGACTTGATCATTCATCTCAAATGCTTCTGTGTTGTCTGGATGCTCTCATGCCAGCTCAGGGATCACAATAATTTGGAGACCGTGGAGTGATCATGCAATTCTCCTTCCAGATGTGACGATGCAGTCTCCTCTTGTGAACAACTCCCTATACTAGATGATCCTGCTCTGGGCGGAATTTCCAAGGTAACAGCTCTCTGGAACCTCTTCTGTGTTCCCAGAAGATGGCAGAAGAAACCATCTACCACTCCACTGACTCAGGTCAGGTCTAACAGCAGTCATAGAATCACAGAATGCTTTCAGTTGGAAGGGGCTTTTACAGGTCATCTTTCCAATCCTGTTGTGCAAGTGGGCAGGGACTGCCCCAAACAGAGCTTATGAGTTAAGAGCCTCTTTTTTTAAACAGACGTAAATCTTAAAATTTTCCATAAGAAGCAATGTGAGCTTTTAATGTAAGTATGCGATTTGCACACAGGGATAGCAGATAGAGAGAGAAGAGGTAGAAGAAAGGAAAGCATCTAGGTCTAAACATAACAGCAGGGATCTTGCCTCCACTCACCACAATACCTAAGGACAGGCACAATTCTCTTCAATTTACTTGTATTAGAAGTGAAATGGTCTCTTGTACTACACATGTGCACTCTCTCACTCTCTTTCTCTTCTCCTAATGCTATCAGAGACATCTATCCTGAGTCAGTCATCCTTATTTTTTATTTCTTTAAGTTGAAATTCTATAATCTTCCAGACTCTGGAGTGCCCTTCCTCAGAGTAATTCCTGGGGATACAGAATTTGGTGAAACGGGGTTGTTAAATTAACAAAGGACTGACTAAAGATAGGGTGTGTTCACAGTAGAAATCCTGCTTTACCAGTAACTGGTTTTAAGAAACCCTATAACAATATATATACACTTGTACATTCATTTTTTTCCTGTATTTTATTTTCTGTCAGATTAGACTGAATTTATGAATATTATGATCTGTGTGTGTGTTTCACTGGCAATTTGGACTTAAACCTATGTGCTTGCTATCCTCAGCCTCAGAGATCTCAAATGTACAGGCATCATCTTCATCTACTTTCCCAAAATCATTTTTAGTGTTTCACTTTTTGTGAGTGTACATGCTCTTAGTCACAAGAAAAAGCCCTACATGTAACATTTTAAATACTACAGATAGACAGTGCAATTACAAAATCCAGCAAGATTAAATCTAAAATGAGATGCCACGTCTAGCCCTCCTGTTTTAGATTCTTTGAAAGTTTAATGGTCCATTTTATGTCTGACGTACTGGATCATTACCCTGCGTGGGTGGTAATGTTACAGGCCTCTCAACATAAAAGTAAACTATATTGTAAGTGACAACAGAGCACTTCATTTCCTTCCAGTGGATATCAAACAACTATTTGCATAGGCTTCATTACATTACCAGAGAGCAGGAATGGAAGTTTTTATGATTAGAGCAACAAACAGATGGAACTGACAGAGAACTACTAAAAGATGATGTATATGAAGATTTTCCTACATGACACACTTCAGTTCAGACTTTTACAGCAACTCTCTGTATAACACTTTGTTTTAGTCACTTACAGGAATAAGGTATTTGAGTACCTGATATTCTTGAAAATGTTTATCCTTAAACATACACCTGCAACAGAAACTACTATAATTTCATTTTACAGAAGAAGAATACACTACATGACTTACTTCAGATAAGAATTCTACAGAATATGGCTATCAGAAATCCCTACACAATCACTGTGTAGATATTTCCTATTCAAATAGAAGCTGCTTTATTTTTTAATTGCTGACAAGTTATGATATATTTTAAGTAAAAGAATCCATGTCCATTCTATTTGTATGTTTGTACATGATCAACCTAAGTGTTTCAACTTATATAGAGGAATTTTCCCTGCAATAATTCCTGTAGGTAAACATTTAATGTTTTCACATTTTTTAACCCTGGATAGCAGAAAAATTATCTTGGGAAAATTAAACTTCTGTGCTATCTAGCAGTCTTCATGTTCCTGGTATTATTTTTTCCTCCCAAAGAATCACAGAGTGGTAGGGCTTGGAAAGGACCTCTGGAGATCATGAAGTCCAACCCCCGTTCAAAGTAGGTTCACCTAGAACAGGCTGCACAGGAACATGCCCAGGTGGGTTTTGAAAGTCTCCAGAGAAGGAGACTCCACAACCTCTCTGGGCAGGCTGCTCCAGTGCTCCATCATCCTCACAGGAAAGAAGTTTCTCCTTATGTTTAGGTGGAACTTCCTGTGTTCCAGTTTGTGCTCTCAGCCCATTGTCCTACCACTGCACATCACTGAAAAGGGATTGGCCCCATCCTCTTGACACCCACCCTTCAGATATTTCTAAACACTGGTATGATCCCACCATGTCTCTGTAATAGCAGTGAGATGACAGCCGTGCAACTGTAGCCAGATCTCTTGTTCTTCCTGTTTATTACCCGTGAAGCATGCACTGGTGTACAGGCATTTGTAGGAGGAACCACCGCAGTCATACACACCCTTGAGGTGTTTGGCCTTCTGGCTCTCACATTGGAAAGCAGCTAAGGAGCTTTTGTCACTGCTCTGGTTGGCCTGCCTCGTTCCCCAGCGGCATGTGATGGCATAAGCATTGTCATCTTGGACCCTGCTCCCTGACTCCTTCAGTCTAAAGTCCACCTCACCAAGCTGGCCAGCCTTCTGCCAGAGATTGCTCTGCTCCCATACTGTAAGATAGAGACTGGAATCAGAGAGGCTGATACAATAATGGTTTGTGTGTGTGTCTGCCGCTCTAAGTGGAAACAAAATATGAAGTCTAATTTTGGAGATGCTGGATTCTTATTTTCATGACTTCAGAGGTATACACATTATGTTGTATTTTCTCCTTAGGGGGTGCTGATGCAAGTGAAAAAAATATTTTCTATACATTAAATCAGTAACGAAGTAAATCGTGTGCAAACTACGAGTTACATGGTTGTAGGCTGAGAGGAACAGAAAATTGTGTAATTACTTTATAATATTATTGTGAACTATTGCTAGTTATTAATATGTGTGTACCTCTTTGGAAATGTAAATAGAAAAAGTCAATATTAACTTATTATTACATTGTAAGCACTCTGACTTCAGTGATCTCACTGTGTGAAACGTTCATCACACAAACACTGAAAGAACATGGCACATTCACATTTTTTCCTGTTAGCCTGTTACTAATTCCAAGGTGAAGGCTAGAGAATAGTTTGCATTTTCATTCTGTTTGCTTCTTCAGGCCTTACCCTTCTGCTTTTACCTGTCAAAATACTGGTAATTTGTTCAATCTACCTACTCAGAAATACAAAACAGCAGGAAGAAGCTGGAAATTTAATACAGTCTTACTTTTTAAAGGATTTTTTTGTCCCTATAATTTCTATAAGCTTTTATTTATAAAGTTTTCAGGAAAAAAAATAGGCCAGTTTAATCTGTCTGAAAGAATTCCTCTCAAGGATATTACTATGAGGAAAAAGATTGTTTTTCCCATGAATGATCACAGCTCAGACAAACCTGAGAAGTACTGAGTGATTTTCAGTTGTGGCAGTGAGGGAACAAGTATTTTCACTCTAAGTGGGAGGTAATGTCCATACTTGACATAATTGTCATATGGAATTATATATTACATTTCTGAAAGTGAACTCTCTAATGCATATTGAAAAGCTTTTAGTCTGAAGGATGGAGACAGGCAGCTTTCATCAGAGAATAAACTCAGAAAATTAACTTTAAAGGAAGAGAAACACGAAGTCACTTGAGCGGAGAGAAGCCAAACAAAATAAATGAATAAATTTGTAAATAAATAAAGCCGTCAGGAACAGAAGAGCTGTGGTTATTTTCAGAAATTCTTGGTGAGATTAACACAGCTTTTGTCTTCTTATTTTTCTTTGAGGTGGGCTATACGTAAATGCACACTAGAGGTTGAGTTAACATCAGAAGCAATTCAGTGTGGGGAGTGCTCCCATGGATGGAGCTATGCGGAGACCCTGCCTGGGGTCCCACTGCCACACAGGCTGTTGCTTTTTCCGTGTGCAGGCAGTGATTTCACCCAGCAGGTTGTTAATATATAATTAAAAAAAATATGCTTTTAAAATTTTAGCAGTACCTAGACTGGTCTTCAAACAAAACTCAAGCAAAATAAATAAGTAAGGTCAGAGTAGATTTTATGTAAAGTGCATTGTTTGAATGTGACTCCAACAATAACATTTCACATTTAATAAGGACAGGCTAATACAAGGCCTTCATGATTCTGCTGAGCTTTGCAGACTATTTGGAATTATATTTCACTGAGCATCAAATTTATCTAGCTCATCTCTGCTCTTATTGATTATTTTTTCTTTTCCTCTTGCATCAGATGTTTCTTCCGCTGTCATTGTAAGTTGCCTTGTAAATACAAGTGTATGAAGAAGTATCTTGCTCCTGGGTGGGGGGAAGATTTGGCTTCCCTAGAGGAAGTTAAACACATGTTACTCTTTCAGGGCGTGTAATTTTCAGAAAAAATAAAGGTAGTTTTCTCAGTCTTGTATGTAAGGACATACAGGATATTATTACACTATCTAACAACAAGTGATATGCCTCTCAGAAAGTCTGGGGTCTTTTCAAAGCTCACTGGGAAAGGTTATATACTCCTGTTATAAAATCAGACTTATTACACGTTTTCCTGTGATTTCTTAGGTGAATATCTCGTAGTCCAGAGAGTTTACTCCTCTTATCTACATTGTTTTATTAAGGAATCCACTCTTTTGCCATGACTAATGTTACCATAGCCAAGCTATTTATTTTCTCTACTACATCTCAGCCCTTCTTTAACTGTTGGACTGCAGAGGCTCAGCAGAACTCACCAGTATAATACTTGTGATATAAGAGTTCCTTGCTATTTTTCTGCCTTCCAATGCTCTCTGATCCAGAACACTTATAGTGCAAATAAACTGCAGGAAATGTTGGATTTTAAAATATTTTAATTTTCATTTACTTTTTGTTATATTTCAATACGTTTGTATGTAAAACCAAATATGTAACACTGGTTTCTTGCCTTAGATATATCTCCAAAAGTAATCCCACCAACTGATTACAGTGTTAAATAAGCACAGCTATAACTATAGTAATATCAAATAAATATAATCCAAAATGTACCAAACATAACTATTTTAAAATAACAAGTGCCCTCCATAATTTTAGTCTCTTCTTTTCTTACTATTTAGCCTGCTATTTTCTTCTCTTATTTTCATAAAAGAAGGTGCTATAGGTCTTTCTAAAACATTCTAAGAATGCTTACATGACATTCGGATAGACTTTGTACTATCTGAAGCTGTGACATGGTTATTAACATTTCTTTCTGATATGCTCAACTCCAGAGAAATATATATAACTAATTTCAACAATAGCTGATAAACAATAGATGCCATTCTAATGTTAAGTCTGAATTAGATTTCTGGATTGTGGGTTTATTTTTTTTTCCCTAAAAGTAGGATGTTTCAAATTTCTATGTGCTAAAACCAGCCAATGCTCTTTCTCTCTGTCAAATCAAAACTTGGATGTCATTTAAGTTGACATAATGTCTCCTTTTCATCTAAATGCAACAAAGAATATCCAAATGATATCAAGGAATCTGTTGGTGATTACCCTTATTTTAAAAAATAATAATTTGATGAGCAAATGTCGCAGCTCTTCATAAATATTTTATATGACGATTTTTTTTATGTTTTACATAATTTTAAAGTTTTTTCCCTCTGCATATGGGAATATTAAAATATTTTTTGAATATTAAGGGAGACAATTTTTTATCAAAATAATCGTTCAATCTCTGATATTTATAATACCACAAGCAACAGGAAAAGAAAATTTGGAACATGGAGGAACTAACTTTTAAATAGTTCACAGCATTTTTTTTGGTGAGAAAATATTTGCAAAATACTGTATTTTCAAAGTAGCAAGTATTACCCAAAACAAAGCACTCTATAAATACCATTTAGTAGACAGTTATTACCTTGTTCACTTCCAGCATACCAAAAAGCCTTCTAGTAATTTGCACATTAGACTCCTTATTTGTGTTAAACTACATCCTACTTTTTATAAATGCACAGTCTTCCAAGAAAATTTTCACATCATCTAATGACCTGCATAGTTCCCTATTAAGTCATTATCTTATTGATATTAAATATTGCAAGCTATCACTAGCATTAAAAATAGTTTCTATTCTAAATGTACTAGATGTTCTTTTCTACACTTTTGTCTTTTAAGAATTATCTATTACAAATCATTTTGCGAGATACATTCCTGCAGGCATATGTCATTTTACTTCTTATACTACATCTGAAGGTGAAAAACACGTAAGCTCTTAACTCTGACAGGTATTCCTGTAGCCTTACTCTGAATCTCTTGCATTGTTTTTAGCAACTTAAAAAAAAAAAGAACATCAATATTAGCTTCATTTATACTATATGTAGAGACAATTATACATTCTGCCCATACTTTATATCTTTTGAATTGTGCATTTGACTTATTAATGTCACACTTCATCGTAATTTCAGCATCATTATCACTTCGATCACATGCACTTCTGTTATTACTGTATTTAGGGTGAAAATCCAGTCTTTGATTTCACAATCCTTACACAGTCTGGGATGCATGTATCCTAGCAAAATTTGAAGCAAAATCCCATTAATTACATTTGGCAGTTGTGCTTTTTTGGTAAAACCAGTGGTACACCTCCTCGGCGAAGCCAGTGGCAAAACTACATTGGAATTCAGCAAAGCAAGGATTCCCCATTCACTCCTAAATAGCACCTGGGAGCACACTGAGGGATCATGCAACAAAGAATCAATAATTAACCACAAGCGCAATCACAGTTGAGTATCTTTTCTTTTCCAAGGCACATAATTGAACAAGCAGCTTCAGACTCTTGTTAGAAGTCTTGCTGAGTTAGGAGAGTTGTCAGTGAGACTGAAATACAATTGATGTCTTTAAGTTTTTAACTTTTTATTAAAGTTTTGGTATAGAACAGTTCCTTTGTTGTTTTCCCCAGTGTATCCCATACTCCAATTAAAAACTACTAGTTTGCTACATATATAAAAAAAATATTACAACACTGTATAATATCCCAAATGGGCAGAATGGATTCTGTCATTATATCACATACTAATTGTCTGTATTTTATATGAATTGAGTCCTATCAAAAACATGTTAATGAGTATTATAACAAGATAGAAAACATAAGATACTATTATAAAACTTTGCTTTGTTGTTGTTATTGTTGGTTTTAATGTTATTTATTATGCCACACAGGAAATTACAAAGGCAGCTGTAAAGAATATTTTACACTAGCATTAATGCTTGAGTTCTGATTCTCTTTCAGAGAATCTGCCTTTGTAGACCAAATTTTTTAAAAAAACTAAATTTTCAGCGGCTCCCAATGAAAACGGTAACACTAATCCCAAATAACCTTTTTTTTAAAAGTCAAAATCCCACATAAAGGAACAATAATATCAGAGACAGGTCAATTTATGGTACCAAGCCACCAATGGAAGCTTACCTGAAATGATCTGATATTAGAAAGATCATTTTTACAAGTATAGAGATGTACTACCAATTTATTTTCTTGCACCCTTAATAGGTTCTATTTTGTTTCTCATCTGGTGCTGAAGAAGGGTATTGATTGCCAAAAGGTGTTCTAGCTGTTTACTCGTAGCAGAGAAGCAATTTGGGACAAGTTTTTTAGCTTATCAGACATAAATGAGCTACATGAAGTCTAGAGCCTTGACACTGAAAGTAGGAATGGTTATATAAAGCATCATTATTTCCCAGGTATGTCTACCTTAGTTTGCTGCCCACTGACACCAGTAATGAATAAAGACAGCTAACAATTTCTCGGGTGATTCTCTCAATGCAAAGTCAATTCTCTGACTCTCCCCAACAGTGGGCATTAAAAGGTTGTTAGTTTTTCAAGTTGCTCATATTTATTGATCTTCTGTCTGAAAAGTAACAACAGGTACAACATTGCTAGCCTGTCGATGAATTGCTTATGCTGTTCTGGGAAGTGAATGGTTTTTAAATAACCACTGTTACCATGAAGCATGCACTACATATGCTTTGATTTTAAAAGCTCCAGGAGATTTACAGTGTACTCATGCACTGCTTCACAGACAGATCTGTCTACAATCATTGCTGTTAAAACAGTATGTCATCAATCATCCTCCTCAGCAGTAGCTATGTGCTCATAGCTAGCAGGTCATGTAGAAGAAAGAAAAACCTTATTGTCCAGCCATTTTAAAGAACCAACAAACTGATTCATGCGAGAGAAATATAATCACTACACAACAAACAAGCTGTTGACCTGCATTTTTAAATCCTCAGAGTGTAATCAAAATAGAACATCTAACCAGAGAGTGAAAATAAAAATAACTTCATTTTTGCCTCCTAACACAGCAGATCACAGCAGATATGGTCACTTGCAGTCCTGTCACACTGGTTTGTGTATTGGGTTTGTGCGGCAAGGTTTTGGAAGCAAGAGGGTTGCAGGGGTGGTTTCTGTGAGAAGCTGCTAGAAGCTTCCCTCATGTCCAATGGAGCCAACGTCAGCTATCTCCAAGATAGGCCTACTGTTGGACAAGCCCAAGCCTATCAGACAGTGTTAGCATTTCTGGAATAAGATGTTTAAGATGGGGGGAAAAGTCTTGCAAAACAGCAATTGCAGCTGAAAAAAGTGAGAATATGTGAGAGAAACAAATCAGCAGACATCAAAATCAGTAAAGAAGGAGAGGGAGGAGGCACTCCAGGTTCCAGAACAGAGATTCCTCTGCAGGCTATGGTGAAGACCACGGTGAGGCAGACTGTCCTGCTGCAGTCTGTGGAGGTCCACGGTGGAGCAGATACGCACTTGCAGATGGAAGAGGATCCAACACTGGAAGAGGTGGATGTCTGAAGGAGGCTGAGACCCCCTGGGAAGCTTGATCTGAGCAGGCTCCTGGCAGGACCTGCAGACACATGGAAAGGGAAGCCCATGCTGGAGCGGATTTGCTGGCAGGACTTCTGATCCCATGGTGGACCCACACTAGAGCAGTCTATTCCTGAAGGACCCTGTGGAAGGAACCACACTGTGGTCCCTTCATGAAGAAGTGTAACCTGTGGGAAGGACTCATGTTGGAGAAGTTCTTGGAGGACTGCTTCCTGTGGGAGGGACCCCATGCTGAAGCAGGGGATGAGTGTGAGGAGTCCTCCTGAAAAAGATGGAGCAGCAGCCACAATGTGTGATGCACTGACCACACCCCTATTCCCTGACCCCCTGTGAAGCTGTAGGGGAGGAGGTAGAGAAATCAGAAGCAAAGTTGAATCTGGGAAGAAGGGCGGGATGAGGGGAAGGTGTTTTTAAGATTATGTTTCATTTCTCATTATTCTAATCTGATTTGATTGGTAATAAATTAAACTAATTTCCTCAAGTTGAGCCCATTTTGCCTGTGACTGTAACTGGTGAATAAGCTCTCCTTGCCCTAACCTCTACCCATAAGTTTTTTTTGTTATATTTCTCTCCCCTGTCCAGCTGAGGAGGGCAGATAGAGTGGCTTGGTGGGCATCCGGTATCCAGTTAGGGTCAACCCATCGCAGTTTGTTAAACTCCTAACTTTGAGTAGCACAATCATATTCCCCATGGAGCCTTTGAAACCATGTCTGCAACCACTCACTTCTGTGGTTTCACAAAATCTACTCTGCTTTCTAGAGTTTTGCAAAAAAAGCTGAAATGAAAGCAGTTTTAATCTGGCTTTACTCTCTGATAGCAGCTCCAAAATGTGCTTGGAGGACCAACTTTAAACTGCATCTTCCTCGTCTGGCCTAGCAGGATGCTGATAAGTAACAGGCAGTACTGAAATGTCAAGATAGTGGCAAGATGTGGAGCAGATGAGGTAGAGCATTTCTCTAAGAAAAGATGCTGGGTAGAAGAATAAATGAATGTTCGATTATACTTACATATAGTCAGACAGACAATTCTAACAGGATGCTCTGTAAGAAGCAGTACACCAGCTTTTGCTTTGATATGAAGCCCAAACATTACATAAACCTTGCATATCTAAGCGCAGCAGCAAGCCAGTTGCAGCTGCCCCCTGAAAAAGAACATAGGATATAGGGCGTCCAGGAGCTTAGTGAAGTCTGAAAAATACACTTCAGCTGGATCTGGACGGGAGTCTGTCGTTTGTGTAGCTCTGGTAAGAATTTTTCTATTGTGTGCTCATATTAGACCAGGTCACAAGCTACCCAACTACACTGGTCATAAGCCAAAAACATAAAGAATGGCTAACTCTGGCAAGAGCATTGATGAACTATAATGCTTTTTATAATATGTGTATCAGAAATTAAGAAAGTTTGACTTCTCTACACCAACAACATTCCTTAATGCAGAGAATGAACACAAACACTCAGCTGCTGCTGGGAGCAACTCTTTGCCTTCCTAACAGTGTTTTGTGAAGACCACGGCTGAGACATATTGAATAAGCAAAATTAAGACCGTTGCAGTCTTGCTGCTTGTATCAATTTTGATGCATTGTCACAGAAGATGCTTCAGTTATAACTGCAGGAAGACAGCAACACTAATTAGGCACAAACATGTTTTTTTTATTTATTTATTTATTTATTTAGTTAGTTAGTTAGTTAGTTAGTTAGTTACTTGCAGCCCACTAATTCCCAACAAAATTCAGGCCTCGTCAGTAGCTGCACAAAGATCAAAAATGCAAGTTCATAGCGAGTTTGTGACATGTTTCATTCTATTCCTATAGTTTTGTCATGGTTGATGATAAATGAAATTCTAGCATACACATTCACATACATGGATGGGGAAAAATTTGTTAAAGAATCAATATTTCACTTAATAATGGCTAAAATGTGTTTAAAGTTCAGTTCTTCAATTTAGTGCTAAACCAATAAAAAAAAAGAAGGTAGGATTAAAAATCCAAGATATCAAAATAACTTTCCTTTCTTCAACCAAAATAATTTTTATCTGTTCATTGGTACAGAATAAATCTTCTTTACAGAGTTACAGGGAAGTTTTAAGATCCACTTTAACACAAGATCAGATCCAAAAGCTAGTGATGAAATCTGATACCCTTTCAATGATATGGTAGAAGCAGAAATTTGATATAGGTCAACACTGTTTGAAATCTCTATCCCCTGAACATCAAGGCTGAAACTGAAAACGCTCTCTTTTTTAGGTGCAATTCTGCCATCAATCCAGCAGGTGCTCTGGAAGGACGTGGGACTAATTAGATGAGGAAAGCAAACTCTGATATAAAAGGATCAACTGATTGAGACTTTCTAAAAAAGAAGGAGCAGCTGTCCTGATCTGTGAAGGTATTGAATCAAATTCGAATTTTCAAAACATCAGCGTTGCTCTTGTGTTTAAACATATCTTGCAAAAGAGTCACAATGAACTGAGGTTGTAGCAGGGACAAGTGAAATACATAAAAACCCCCACGGTCACACTCTCAAAAAAACTTGGAAAATGTGTTCTCAACCTCTTAAAAGCAAGAATGTACATTTTACCCCCTTTTCAAAGCTATCACCTTATATTCCAGTTTGATTTCTGTTCTGCATAAGGCTGTAAACTATCCAAAAAAAGAAGAAATGACCATCATAATGATCTTCAAGAAGAGGACAAGAAGCATCTGGGGAACTACAGACAAGTAGCTCAGCCTCAGTTCAATTCCTGGGAATGATGTGGAGTGAATCCCCCTGTGGAAACTTACACCTACGAGGGACAAGGTAACTGGGATCAGGCAGGATGGATTTATCAGGGGTAAATCCAGCCTCAAGAACTTGACGGCCTTCTGCAGTGCGCAGACTCGTACTTTGGGTAGAGTGATGCCACTGGGTGCTGTAAATTCTGGCTTTAGCAAGGTTATATACCAAACAAATCAAACGAGTGCCTTTAGTAATTGATTTATCTTTTTGCCCTCTTTGAGAAGATTTTGTATTCATATCAAGTAAAACAATAATAGTGCAACACACATATCTTAGTTCTGTCTACTCTTTCAGAAATGTTATTAAGTTATTATGTATATGATATGACATATTTCTTTGCATTATTCATGTGAGCCATTGTTTACTGGACTAGCCCAACTCTTAACCTCTACTTGTTTGCCCTGTGCTCCATCCCTGATTACCATGGGGACCTTCTGCTGGATTCACATCTGCACATCAAGGTCTGTCTTGCACTGGGAGTCCAAACCTGGTATGGTCTAGCTGTTGCTGAGCAGTGGCACCAGATCAGTGCCTGGCCCCACGGGCTTCACCCTTGCTAGTGCATTCTCTGGTGCAAGGGCTTCTTTGCTGCCTGGATGCACTGCTGCCTCCTGGTAACTTGCCTTCCATCCTTAATGAAGGCAGTAAATTGCAGGAACACACATCAACTCAGCCACTGGATGCCACCAGACACCACTAGTTACTGTTGCTGGACTTTGTACAACCAATCACATTCCTTTGACCCTGTGCCTCCTGTCAACTTCTCACCAACCTTCACATTCAGCTATCCAAACCAGATCTCAACATTTTAGTGACAAGGGAACTCAGGGATGCTGTGGCAAAGACTTCGCTAAAGTTGAGGTATATCCAGACCCTTCCCAGGGACTAAGGACAGGTTGACCTGCTTGAATAATATGGATTCTCCTTCTTACTTTTTTTGAAGATGAGTGAAATGTTTGCCTTTTTTCAGGCATGAGAAATGAAACTACAATCTTTTGAAAATGACAGACAGCAGCCCTTCAAAGACACCAGCCAGCTCCTTTTTTTTGGTGTTCTGTCTGGTCCTACAGATTAGAAGGCCCAAGGACTTGGGTGTCTCGGGGGAAGATCTCGTCAGTGAAAACTGAGGCAAAAAAGCACCTCCATGACCTCCATGTCTTTCGTCACTAGTTCCCTTGCCTCAGGTATATCAACAGGCCCACATTTTCATTAGCCTTCCTTTAACAGAGAAGTCCACCATTTGTGTGTCTTTTATATGTTTGAGCTCAGGAGCTCCAAGTTCACCCACGCTAGCCTTTTCTGCCTCACTTGCTCAACTTTTCGCACCTTGATGTGTGAATCATTCTTGTGCTCTGAGAAAGCTATCCTTGAAGATTAACGAGCTTTGTCCTCCAGGACCAAGCAGGACCCTGAATAAGACAAAGTTCATGAGCCTAAATTTGAACATGTTTGCAATCACAGAATCAGCAACAAAAAACTAATCTGGCTTAAGCTGTTTGCTTTAAAGTGTCAATTATTAACACACAGGCTTTGTTTAGCTAGTTAGTTTACTTAGCAATCCAGCTGAAGTCTTTCCAACCTCAGCATATTTTGCGGTGCCTGTGATTCACATGAGAGCTTACATACTCTTCAGTGCTTTAGCTTTAGACTATAGTATTTATTCAGCTATTGTTTTCAGTACAAGTAGAATTAAATGGTATTGAACACTCCCCAGAGTTGGACAACACGCAAGCAGAGAGTGGCTATAGGAGTTCATTTACCCCAGTTCCTCATCCTGTCCCCATTATAGACTTCAGAGAATTAACAAAAGGTTCTGACGTTATTTACTTTCCATGGCAGAAGGACTTACCAGTATCTCAAAACAAAAAGCAGGTTAGGGTTCCCTCTCAGATCTCCTGTTGCACAGGGGCAACTTCCCAAATTTCTATTGCCCTCAGCACTGTGCTATCAATTTCCCTTCAAATAAATCTGCATTAACTAACTATCTATGCTTCCTATAAAGGGATATTTCAAGTGTAGCTGTTAATATACAACAACAGCCTTCTGAGGTCATGCTATATAATCCATGACTGCGCATTTTATAGCTTCATTGGATCAGTCATCAAGACTATTTAGATGCTAAACTTTTTATCAGTTTTAGCAGGAATTAGCTACTTTAATGACCTTTGAAAAACAAGTCTTAAGCATGCAGGGGAGTGGTGAACCCTGTATCTCAGCTGTGCAAAGCAAAGTTTATATGCATTCTTTTACAAAGATTTTAGCCTATACCAACCAATCACAAAGAGTTTGGGAACTGGTAGGTAAGAACTAATATTCCTATGGTCCCATTGTCAGTTTTTCTTTAGACAAGGAGCAGAGAAATAAGTGTTTCCAGGATAACTCTTTAAGATTGCAAAAATTATTAAAATTTGTTTTTAAATCTAAATTAAAAAAAATACTAATTTTTACCAGACTGATATTTCCTAAAGAAACTCTTCTGTTTTGCTTATATTCTTTTTAGGAATATCCCCCTCCTCTGCATGTGAGGTTTTCTGTGTAAGTGACACAAACCAGAGAAGAAAGTGAAGCTGGAAAGGACTAACAATCCTT
>WEIS01040777.1:1270-22531 GCA_013389965.1 Todus mexicanus
TGGGGCTGTTTTCAATGATCTCACCCCTCTACTTACATCTGCTAGCCACGTGCAACTTCTGTTATGTGAACTTTAACTTCATTATGAATTTTACCTTTGTTAAATCTCTACTGGTTTTGCTGATTGTAAACCAACACGAAGTAAGTTCACAAGCGAGTCTTAAACTCTCCAGACTTAATGTGAATTGTTACCAAAACTGGTTGCAGTTACCGCAAATCCATACAGCATTTTATTAAGAAGCTTTAGGCACAAAGTTACTTGAAAGGAAACAACGCGACTTAAAACTGTCCTAAATCACCTCCCTCACAGTGAGTAATTAAATTATTCTTTTCTTTGGTCACCATATTTATTTCTTGGTGTCACATAGTTCTGAGTCAAATATCTTAAGCAGAAATCTTGCTATGAAGAAAATAAAAATCATAGCTGTACTAACATTTTCCTGGGTGTACTAGCTCAGTAGTCCTCTTGCCATAAGACTCAACCATTATATTTTGCTTTAAAGTTCTGAATACTTGTGGTAGGGGAAAATAAAAAGTCGTAGAAATAACTAATAGCCGTGCAGTAAATTAATCATAGTGGCAGTGGCTGTTGTGATGTATTACACTGCTGCTGTTGTAACCCGAGTGACAGGAATGATTCCGGTTCTTGCCCTCACCTCCTGATAGATCTGTGACTACTGTATTACTGAAAAAATAATAGCTACGAACATAAATTGCTGTGATTGTGCATTTTGAAGTTAAAAGTCCATCTTCAAAAAGAAAAGCCTATTTCAGTTGGCAGCAACTTCGCATTCAACTAAACAGTTTTTGTCCAGGTTTAAACGAAAATCTGATACCACAGGTGTTCCAGTCCCCCTTTGTGTTTGTGACTGAGGAGGAAGGTATGGTACAGGGACAGAGATTTCTGTCGTCCTTCTTCCAATACTAGGAGTAAACCCAGAATAATGAAAGAGTCTTTTAAAGTATGTGATTTGTCTGCATAATTTGTTCCATAAGTCACTAATTAGCCCATTTTCCTCCCACAGCGAGGACACAGAAACAGTATCAAACAGCAGTGAAGGCAAGTGTGGCTCCCCACATGACCTTTTGGAGACCATCTTTATCCGGAAGGTGGGAGCTTTTGTCAACAAACCTGTTAACCAGGTAACTATCAGTAGATCTTCTTAGAGGGCACCATAATACACTTCTCCTATCTATTCCTACACAGAAGCAAAAAGCAGCCCAGTGCCCGGGCAACCCAGGAGACTGAGAGTGCATAGTCCTGCCTGCTGCATTTCCCTACAAGGTCTTGTCATAGGCTTATTTTTTTATAAAATCCTTTGGGGATGTGACAGCCATTGAATTTGCCCCACTTTGCCAACACTCTGTTTGGGCATAGAAGACTTGATACTCCACTTGGATCTCACAATGATCTGCCGCTACCACAGGTTCATAAACTGGGGAAGCTGGTGGTAAGCCTCCCTTCCTTGAGAGCATGTGCAGTAGACCAGTTCATTACTAGCAAGCAAGCATTTAAGCTCAGCTGGGACAGCTTAGAGATCTGCCCAGTTCCTAGGGCTGCTCTTCTAGGCCTTTTGGATGGATGAAGGGAAATTGAATTTGTAGCAGTTTGTTAATCTTTGCCTATATTATACACGATGTATATAAGCAATCCCACCTCAGGGTATGTTATCTGCATTAGGTCAGCTGAGTACAATCTTATTTATGCCTTTTAAATGAGGGTGTCAGCCTTCTGCCTCTACTGCTGATGTGATCTTGGGCAATTTTCAGCAGGCCTGACAGACTTTCAATATCCTTTTTTGTGCTGCATAAGGAGAGCATCTTAGTGAAATTCTGTTTGCTGAATCTCCTCAGGTGACCATGGCCAACTTAGACATTCCTTTTGCCATGTTTGCTCCCAAGAGTGTTGAACTGGAAGATAACGACCCCATGGTAAGCCTCTTCCAGAGGTATAATCTGTGCCCTCTCAGCATCCCGTATGCAACAGCCATGCTATTCCCTACCTTTTTGAGCAAAGAACTAGTTATTCAGATTTGTTTGGTTTCATGAAGTTTCCCGTGGTGAGTCTTGCGCTCTGTAGACATGCAAATAACAGTATGTGTTGGCTGCCCCTGCTGTAGCATGTTATTGTCCAACCTCCTAACTGCCCCCACACCATCAAAATACAGACAGGCGCGATTATAAAATCAGTACTCACTGTCTTTGATTTCTTGGGCAGGTTAATCCTCCTGACTCCCCAGAAACTGAATCTCCTCTGCAAGGCAGCTTACACTCGGAGGGCTCCAGTAGCAGCAGCACAGGGAATACGCACGATGACTTTGTTATGATTGACTTTGTAAGTGCCCTCATCAATGCTCTTACATAACACCTGCATCTTAGATGGGCTTCAGGTGCTGGTACAATGGCAAATGATGTAAGAGTAGTTTTCAGTGGGGGTGAAAAAGAGCCATGATTAACAGTTCCAAAGTAGAACTTGACAGTCCCAAAACTGCAAAGACACTCATACTTGGAAGCAACAGCTAGGAACTAAGTACTGTTTCAGTTTCTTACCAACATGTGGGTGTGGCATCCTCTCTCTAATGCCTAAAGGAGCCAGATTCCAAGGACATGCTCTCTTCCAAGTGCTCAGGCAAGCACAGATCTTGGCTGTTCTTCAGTTATTTAACCTGCATTATTGCAACAACAGTTGTAATGCCAAGATATTTACTGATTAGCAGGTAATGTTCACCTGAGATTATGAGAAAAGGGAAGCCAGTGTCTCTGGATGGGCATTAACGGCAGTATGTTTAATTCTAGAAACCAGCATTTTCAAAAGATGACATTCTTCCAATGGACCTGGGGACATTTTACCGTGAGTTTCAGAACCCCCCTCAACTCAGCAGCCTCTCCATTGATATTGGAGCACAGTCCATGGCAGAGGATTTGGTATGGAACCCTGAATTTTTTGTTTGTGGTATTCATGTGTACTTTATACTGCTCTCTCTATTCCTAGTTTGCAAGAAGTTGTATCTTTATAGAATCATAGAATAATTCAGCTTGGAAGGGACCTCTAAAGGTCTTCTAGTCAAACCCTACTGCAGTAAGCAGGAACATCTGCAACTACAGCAGGTCCCTCAGCCCCATCCAACCTAACCTTGAGTATTTCCAGGGATGGGGCTTCTACCACCTCCCTAGGCAACCTGTGCTAGCTTCACTACCATTTTTTGGTAAAAAAATTCTTCCTTCTATTTAGTCAAAGTCTCCCCTCTTTTAGTTTAAAATCATCACCCGTTGTCCTGTTGCAGCAGGCCCTGCAAAAAATTCTGTCCCCATCTTTCTTGTAGCACCCTTTAAGTGCTGAAAGGCTGCAGTAAGGTGTCCCCAAAGCCACCTTTTTTCCAGGCTGAACAACCTCAGCTCTCTCAGCTGTTCCTCATATGAGAGGTGTTCCAGCCCCCTGATCATTTTTGCTGCCCTCCTCTGGACCCGCTCCAAGAGGTCCATGTCTTTTCTGTACTTCTCAGAAGACAGGCCCTGCCCAGAGAGAGTCCCTCACTACTATTAGCCAGATAAATGCAAAGTAGCATTTATCTGGAATTTGTTTCTGGCACACATGAGCCTCTGAAACTGGTGTGTTTATCTTCAAGCTGAAAGCTGCTGCCACATTCTTGCTGTGGCTGTCATTGAAACCCCCAAAACTAATCCTACCTCTAGTGTGTCAAACTTAGTGGAGAGCTAAAATCCCAGTGTGGCTGGTGAAAGTCCTGTCTGGGTGAGCACTGCAGTGGACTCACAGGCATTGTAACATACTGTGGGGAAAAATTAACACCAAAGGCTGAGCTGCAAGTGATTTGATGAAGGCAGTGACACGAGCAGGTTACTGCGCTGCAGCTGGTGGCGGGAATTGCACAATGTGAGGCCCCAGTGCACCTACTGTTTCTGCAGAACAAGCACACTCTGGTCAAACTGCCCTTCTCAGGGTCATGTAGCAGATGCTGCCAGAGGACTCCTGGGTTTGTGCACATGGGTGGGTACCCCAGAGCAGTGGAGAGGGGTTGCATGATTCAGAAGCAGAATTTTTACCTTAGAGTGTGTGTTTAAAGCTTCCCTTTCTTCTGCTGTGAATAAGGCCTGATCTGCACCCTTCTTTACCTTTCCAGGACTCATTACCAGAGAAGCTGGCAGTCCACGAGAAAAATGTCAAAGAGTTTGATGCCTTTGTAGAAACCTTGCAGTGAAGCCGTTTTCCAGTTTTGCTGCAGCAGTTCTTCCTTCTCAAGGCATCCTGGAGAATGATGTCAACAAGTATCTCCATCACCCCTGCTCTGCCTTTTGTCTCCCTTTGACTAGTTCCATCAAGTGAGCCTTCTTTGATTGCTCTCCAACAACAGATACAGCTCCTCTGCTGATTCTCCTCACCTATCCCACCGCATAGTTCTGGACCGCTTTTCCTGCTCACAATCACTTTGAATTTAAGACTTCAGTAAGGACACAGGAAGTCAAACTCCAATGTGTGAAACTTACTTCCCCCTCAGTCTCTGTTCTGTGTGGAGGGGCTTTGTGAAGTTGCCATATGCTTCCTCCAGAGGTCCTGTGGTGTAAGGTCTCTAGGTGTAGCTTCTTGCTTTTTCCTACAGTCTCCAATCCTGTTAGAGCATAGAAAGTTTTGGCTCATTTCCAAGGTCTGTGAGTTCAGCAGATTCAACAATTTTAAGTCTAGAACATCCATTCCGCGTAATGGGGCATTTCATCCTGACTTCAGTGTGAGTGCCTGGAGCCTAGGGAGAGACGTCAGCTTTGGGACCTGTGTAATACAAGTTACCTTTGTTTTCCTGCTTCTAAGGAACTGGGTCTCTACAGAATCATTTTGTGTGAGGCCACTGGCTGATAAGCAGGAATTGAACTACAGAAGCGCTTTCCACATTTTCTTCCTGACTGTACTGACGCTCGGCCATGCTGAGTTTATCAGTGTTGACTGTTGGCAAGCCTGCACGTAGCAGCTGTGATGATGCTGAATTCATAGGCTCTGCTTCTGAAATACAACTGTAAATACTAGGAATCCTATTTCTTTAGGGTTATGTAACAGGAGTCTTAGTCCAAGATTCTTTTCCTTTAACCCTTGCAAACCTCCCTGCTTTATGGTTAATAGATGCTCTTAAGAATCAAGAAATATTTATTGCTTTTAAAGAAACCTATATTTAAAAGATACCCTGTTTTCATGTAGTATAGTGCAGGTCATTCTGCCCTGGATCACTGCAGACAGCAAGTGTGCCGTGGAACCCTGGCCAGTAGGACTGGTCTCTTTGCAGAAGAACATCCAAGATATTTATTTTCTAAGACAGACTTGATTATTCTAATATAATACTCTGTTTTGGGGACTGTGTGTCCATTACATCCAGTCAGGGCCCATTGATAGAATGAAATGCACACATCAGTGTAGTGAGGTGGCAGGGACTTGGTAAAAAGCTGTATTCTGATAGGCATGGATGCATTTGCAGTGTTCTTCAACCATTCAGAAAGCAGCTTCTTTAAAGAAGCACAGTTTTGGGGAGCTTATGGTACTTTTTAATCAGCTGGCTTTTGATTAGCTGAAACTATATTTTTGTAATGATCTGGCTGTGTGTGACTGGCAGTGCTCTATGGTTGATTTGGCTGTTGCCTGTCTTTTGCCTGATGTAAGGATGGGAGGAGAAACAGTGACACTAAACAGAAACTTAGATAAGTAGGTCTTCACGTAGTTCTCTCTCCTCCTCCCATGTGTAACTAGAGTGAGCAACTGCAAGACCTCTTACTGTCCTGAAAAGCTCTTTTTTTTTTTCTTCCTTTCTTTCTCCCTAAGTGGGGTTGTGTTGGCTTAGTCCTGAGAAACCATCTTCATTTCCTTTAGAGCAGCTGAGCCTTCTAAGTACTGCAGTGTGGCAGCTTCTTCAACTTAGATGCATTTTTAATTGGAAGAGATTGCTAGCAGCTGATGGAGGAACCCCACCTCCCCTCTAGAACACTATTTTTGTGCCAGTGCAAGAGCAAGGAACTAAGTTCAGAACAGAGCCACACAGTGCTCTGAATTTTACTAGCTTTTGTGTTGAGTCATGTGTCAGTGGGAGGCTATGTAGGCTCTAAAACTCTAGGTAAGAGCTTTAGTGAAGGTAAACTTCTCACCAGAAACTTTTTAGCTTACTCACCGATTCTACTTTTCAGCAACCTCACACATAAATTTCTTAGTCTTTGCGAAATAAGATGCACAAACAGTTAAGAATGCTTCCAAGATAAAGAGCTCCCAAGAAGGCTTAAGTTAGGTGGGCTTTCCAGATACGTGATCCCCACAGCCTGAGCCACCTCGTTGTACAGGTGGAAAGGGTTGCAGAAGGGTGCAGGAACACAAAGAATGAATTGCTCAGCTGACTCACCTCTGCTCAGGAAGTTGGTCTCTGCCACCTTATAGGAAGTAACTCAGAGACAGGTGACTGTGGTCACCTCAACATAGGGGCTGTGCTTGGGGAAGTGCTATGATCTTGGCTGCAAAGCAGCAGAGATGGGGTAAAGTGCCGATTCACACTGTACTTGTGGAGAAGAATGGACTAGGTTGAACATCTAGCTGCTGCCACTGTCCTCTTCTCACACTGACAAGCTGTGGAGGTGGCAGAAAGCACGTCATTCTTGTTAATCCTGTCCAGAAGGTCCCCTGAGCCAAAGATGTGTGCTCATTTGTTGATGCAGTTCCTAAAAGCTACAGCTCCCACATCTCAAGGCAGAACGCATGGGGTTTTTTTCTACTTCAGCAGGCTGGAAGTTTGCCTATATAAGCTGCTAGTGTTGAGCTGGATGGTCACAGCAATAAAGAGATTCTCTAGGGCTGAGTTATGTGCCTCTTTTCTGGACATTCCTCAGTTTCAACACATAGTGGCTACATCTAGGCTCCACGTTCCCTGACCGCTGCACAAATGCAGGAAAGGTCTAGCTGCTGCTGTGGCTTGCCACAGATCGTGTTATGAAGGCTGTTTATTTTAGCAGCTGTCTGCTCAATTCTATATTAAGAACAGTATGTATGTAGCTGCTGATTTACAGATACTTTGGGTGAAGGCTCCTAAATGGTATTGTTTTGGAAATAGTCTCTACTGTACTTCAAAGAATTTACAATAAAACTTTTATGTAAGCAACACGCTGTCTGTGCTGACATGTCTGGGGCAGTGCCAACCTCTCTTTGACCAGGAAGCAGGATGGTCAGACAGCTGTTTGTCAGCAAGTGCAGGATGGAGCAGGATCTTATTTCCAACAGAGAGGGTAAAATGCACTGGTGTGTTACAGCTGGGAGGAGTCATCAGGACCCTGGTGAGCCCCCCCCACTGGAAGAAGGGTAACAGGGAAGGGACAGAACAGGTGCCTGGATGGCCCCAAATGCAGGCTTGGGGAACAGTCACGTACTGTTTGGCCCTGGTGACCTCCCCCGTGAGCTGGAAAACCTGAAATATCTGGATTTCTTGCCCCAGCTGAAATACTAACTTGTCTCCAAAAGAAAGAGGTGGGAAAAGGCAAAAAAAACCCCACAACAAACCACACCAGCAGAATTTGTATTGTACTTGGTTGCTACTATGTGCTTAAAGGGAGCATGGGAATGTTTTGATCTGATAGAAGACTTGAAAGAGATGAGTGAGATGTGGAAAGAACTAGTGTGGGTATCCCAGAAGCAAGAAATGCTGGTTAAAAGAGCACGCTGCTTGCAACATGTAGTTCGTGCCTGTCTGATAACCAAACCTAATAGCTGTATTCCAGTATTGCTTAAAGTTAACCCTGTATAACAGATGATGCCATGTAAGGTGTTAACACCTTCCCTTTAAAGGAGAGACAAGATGGTAAAAATTTATGTTACAAGAAGTGCTGATTTAAGCTGCAGTGTAAAGGGTGTCTGATTATTATAAAGAGGAGACTGGATAAAATGGCAGGAATGGGGGGGGGGGAAGATAAAAATGACTGCATATATTGGAAGCTTCTACAAAGAGGAGTAGTCCATCTTGAGGAACAAGGATAATTACTGAAAGCAATCTATCCTTAATTTTGTTTTGAGAAGGTAACAGTAAATCAGGTATCCCATTGCAAACTTATAGATACTGATCTATCTGCATTACACGTGTGCGTTTATGAACATCATTTCACGCGCTTACCAAAGGTACTGCACGATGTGGGAAGTGATGATTTGCTGGCAAAGTCATATAAGCAGTCCTCGGAGATCTGACCCTACCCTCTTCATCACATCACCAGTAAGACGAGATTTGAAAAACCATCGGTAAGCAAGAGAAAAAGTCACTGAAGGATGATTAATACGTAAGGTCATGAACAATCAAATACCGTCCAATTCTGATCCTATTTTCTGTATTTATGAAAAGAAAAATACTCCCCAAATGACGTCCTTAAGGCCACGGGGCAGCTACACATGAAAACAAGTAAGTTACAGCAGGTAAATAAATAAATCAGACTACAAGGACCATATGCAAAGTATTACCTGCGAACAGATGCCAGAAATACCTCTGCCTTCTGGTATGCAGCTGATAGCTTGTTGTGAGCCATGCTGAATAATGTCAACATGTGGAAGGAGAATTGGCGACACTGCGAAGCCCTTAATCAAACAGCTTATCAGTAATAAAAACTGAAAAGCAGCACAGTTTTAGAAAAGCAGCTGTTAACATCAGCATTAACACATCATCCAGACAACTAGGCCAGTAGCCACAGCTCAGGCTACCGCCCAGTGGTGATGCTCTTCACACCCACTACTGGGTTCACTTGTTGCTATATTTGTATTATTAATTGTAGTAATCACTTTGCAGATAAGAGCCCCTCTAATAGCCAAAAAGCTTTCTGGTGTAACCAACAAATTACAGTGTCTTTAGAAAAAGGTAGTGTGTGGAGTGGAGCGGTCCTAAAGAGAAGACATTGCGTATCAAGGAGTTAGCGATTCCCATAAATTGAGGTAAGAAGGTGCAAGCCTCTGCTGCACATATCACCTGGCTGCAGGATAAACTTAGCCAGCTAACCCTAACTGGGGAACCTGCAGGTTACTTCCTGTTGGCACCTGCTGATACCACAACCTGTGCAGCTGCCTGGGTTCTCCTCTGGGAAAGTGCCATCATAAGCAGGTTGCACATCACGACAGTGAGATGGTAACATGGAAACCCAGCCCTGTTCAGTAAAGAGCCAAACTTGTAATGCTTCATTTTTGCCTGAATTCTGCTCCCAACCTGAGGCTCCTGTAAACTAGTATTTCTTCTCAGTTACTCACATAGGAAGCATTTCATACTCACTTTTCTCCCCCCCTCTGAGCATGGTTGTGGCTGGCAGCGTAGCTAGCCTTACTTTTGTTTCTTGTAGATGTGCCGCAGCTGCTTCCACTTGACATGACAGACCTGCATCCGGGATTACATTTTGATTTTTATTGAAATACAAAAAGTGCAAACTGTGAGATACAAGATTGGTGCAGATTAGAAGGAAATAAACAACACGAACCGTGAAAAACCCAACCCTGCACCTGATGAACATCAAAAGAAAAGAAGGCAAAGAACACCAGCAACAGAAAGCAAAGCCAAAAATTCTGCACAGGAGCCCCTGTGCATAAAAGGGGAAACAGGGACCAAAAGGGCCCTCTAAAATTAGCAGACATTGCCACAAGGCATCCAGATGGCCCTAGCCCTCTCCCTGCACCATCCAAAAGCTCTGGTGTCAGTATATATCTTGGGCCAGGGAGCAGGGAATGATCAGAGGCCATTAAGACAGCAGGAGGCTTAGTAGAAGAGAGTGGGCTAGGTGCTAAAAAGCAGAGGGTCAAAGTGGAACAAGAACCTCCACAAGGAGAAATGGAAAATAGCTAACCTGAAAGCTGAGCCAAGGAAGAGATCCTTGGGCAGCTCTACAACAAGGAGAAAACCTGCGAAGACCGACACCCTAACCAGATACTGACCTCCACCTGTAAGTGGAAGAGAAACCCAGCCCAGCCAGCCTGTGTGAGGAGGCTGACCAGGTGCGGTGGGAATTTAACACCCTGGGCTTGGCAGATGCAGGCTGTGGTGGCCACCCACCCAGCGCACGCTGCAGGCAGGCCTTGGCCAGTTCTTTGCACAAGTCACAGGGGGGATATTTCAATACAAGGCATTCAGAAGAGCAGGCTGCAGAAGCAAAAGCAACCCTGGTTACTGTGCCTGTGCCAGGGCTCCCAGCAGCTCCAGCATGAGGAGCAGCAGAGGAAAGGGTATATTTACACTGGGTTCCTTCCAGGATTTTCAAGCACTTTCCCCACCATGAGCAGTAGCAGCTTCCTGAACAGCTTCCAAATCTGCTCCCTTCAGGCACTGAACTGGAGCAGGCTTTTATCCCTGCCTGCAGGGGATGCACCAGTCTCCATTTTGCTAAAAAAAAAAAAAAAAAAAAGAAAAAAAAAAAAATTAAAAAAANCAGGAGATTATTCCTCCACAGCACATCAGCCCTGCTAACTTATAATAGCAGTGATCACTGGTGAATTAGGAGCCAAGTCTCTATCTCCAAAACATTACTGCTGTGAATTGTTAGGCTGAAACAATTCATATCCTGGCCAAACAGGGAAGACTTCTACTCTTGGAAGAGGGAGACTAAGCAGCCTTGTAGCCTCTATAGAGCAAAGGCCACCCAGTATCCAGAAAGGATCAGATCCATCTGTCTCCTAGAATTCTTCTTGCTCCAGTCTTAGTAATGCTCAATTTCTTGCTCACTGTTCCCACCCACACGTCAGCATGCCTGGCACAGCCCCACAGAGCTGCCTATGTTTGCATCCATCTCCATGACAGAACTTAGCAAAAAGAGCAACTTCCATAACTCCTGCAGCAGATGTCCCTTATTTTGATTGCAACTGGGGCACTGACCTTTGGTCAGTGTTGAAAGGCAGGCTGAAATGTTATGAAAAGGCAAATTCTATTTAGTATCCAGTAGCTTTTAAATTAGTTCTGCTTCATCCAAAAGATTTGTCCCTGTGGCCAGATACAGCAGTGAGGACTGGCCAAGGCACAATGGGCACATGATATAAAGATACAACACATCTGTGAAGTAAGGCTAGAAGCTCCCTACCAACACCCTGCTGGGCCCAGCCTAAGAAGAAGGATCTCTTTTAGTTCAGGTAATGGGAACGCTGCAACCCAAAGCCAATACTGATGCCCTAACAGTATGGCAACTGCTTCAGAAAGGTGCGAGACCCACCCCACCCTGAGCCTGCCTTGCAGACAACTCAACCTCTCCAGCCATGCTCAGGGCACATAGGATGCATCTGACCAGGCTTCCATGGCAGGATGGAAGGAAGGTATGAACCAAGGAGGACATGGGGCAAAGGCCCTTGGCACAGAACGGCTGTTTCCTCAGAGCTTTGGCACATGAGTGCTCAGCACCTGGGCTGAAATTTGTAATCCAGGGCTCGTGCACTCCAGGGTGAGGGTTAGCCCCAGTCCCTAGACCTTCCCTCAAGGCCACACTCTTGGTTACACTGTGCTGAGGAAAGTTCTGCTCAAAAAGACAACTAGCCAAGGCAGTCTGTGCCAGTCAGCACAGATACACATGCTTGATGGAGAAGAGGCCTTGTGTTGCTGCACAGGGAAAGGCAGTGATACCTGTAGTGTTCAGCAGTTCAGTGCCACCAGGGCACTTGCTCTCTGCCATTCACATTCGCCAGCCGTCAAAGGACCCCAGCCAGGTCTGGCGTGAACCTTCCTACCCAGTCTGAAAACGTTGCTGGAGGCACAAACGCACTGAGCTCGCTACCTGAGCTGGGTAACTATGGGAAGCACCTTGCCCACTACACCTCAGCAAACACTGAATACTAGCCAGAGTGGGTGACCCCAGAGGAGTCTGGGCTAAATTCAGCTTCCTTGGAGTCTGCCAGCTAATACGGCCCATGTACCAGGAGCCTGTCCTTCACTTGCCTGCCAAATGCATGGGGTCTATAGTGGTGTTTGCAAGTGCAGGACATGCTCCTACCTGAAGCACAAGGGCTGCCTGGCTCCCTTCCCTGCTTCAGCTGCCCCTGGGGAAAGGCAGGATTCATGTTCAGTGCTGAGATGGCACTCACAGCAAGAACATCTCTGCCACCAAACCCAGCAAGCCTGCCCTAGCCCAGACAGCCCAGCTGATGCAAGGGGGGTGAGCTGGGGCTATTGGGAGCTTAAACAAAAAAAGATCTTTGCTGAGGAAGGGACCAGGATGGCAGAAAAACTGCATGTGAGGGAAGGATGAAAGGAAGGCAGGTCACGTGATAGGGCAGCACACTGGTGATGAGCCCTGGAGGAGCTGCACAGACTGGGTTAGGACTCCACTCTCAGCAGCTGAGAGATCATCTCTCCTCCCCGTCTGGAGCAGCAGGTCTCCTGTTCACTTGCACACTTTCACCACCATCTCCACCACTCTCACTCTGCTCATCACCCAAACTATCAATGATGGTCCCTTTGCACTGGAGACAGCTTGGTCACAGCTCCAAGACAAGGTGGGAAAAAAGGTAGGAAGGTGGGCACAGTGTACTGGTGCGGGCTGGCCAGGATTCAGGCCTCCACATCATCAAAGAGCTCCTTCTGGTGGTCCAGCAGGAACTTTGTAAAGGTGTTGATGGGGTTGATGGCTTTGAGAGTGATGGCTACATCTTTAGCCCACAGCAGATTTGGGCCAAACACAACTGCCAGGTTGGTGTTTGTCATCTTGTTTCTGTCACTGTGCGCAGAGACCTATGTGGGAAGGAAAGAGATGGTCGTGAATCCTACAGAACAATATAGCAGCTGCCCTCAACCCTCCCCCAAACCAGAGCTGACAGACTCCCAAGGGCAAATGGGAGGAGAGAAGCTGAATGCTCAATGCCAGAAGATGGCTGAAGAAAACACACAACATGCAGCATTCAGGAGGTGAGAAGGAATTATCTTGCCATTTGCCACTACGGCTTAACCACCAGGTCATATCATATCATAACTGTCAACATATCATAACTGTCAACCACTACCTCTACAATCCAGATACCACATCTTCCTCTCACTAAAATAGCCTTGCAGTGGCAACAGGAAGTTCTGGAGGGTGGATTTGAGACCTCTTCTAGTCTTATCTTCTGCTCAGATATTTTGCAGCTGTACCTCCATCCTTAGGAGCTTTCAGCCTCCGTGGTACAAACTACACAGGCTTAATGCCCACCTCCACTTCTCAGTGTTATGAGAAGCAACTGCTGAGCTAGTTCATCGTGGTTATCCTTGATCTCTGTACAATAAGAGCGTAAGGTAAAGAAAGGCAATTTCCTAGCTTGAGACTCTTTTCTTCTCAAAGAAAAAGAGACACCAGGAAGTTAAAAAGCTGATGCAGGGCACTGGCAACTGAACTAGAATACGACTGCCCATCTTTGCAGCAGCTCACCTGGACCAGAAAGGCTGTCAGTAAATTAAGCACTTGGTAGTTTTCTTCTGGCAGAGTCTGGAGTGTTTTGCGAACAACATCCACACGATTAACCTCCTCCACACCTAAAATCAAGAGACAGGACAAGCAAGTCTAAGAGGAATCCTCAGCATCCACCCTGATGAAAGCCCTGTATGCAGTCACAGCGTATCCCGTGGAGGGCTGCCCCTCACTCCCAAAGATATCTTTGCCTTTGGCCAGTGCAACATTCAGGGAATAGCAAACTCTTGTTAAAACTCACTCTGCAAGCTGACAACATGGCTGTAGAGGCTGAAAGTGAGGAGGGGCTCAGGTAGCTCCCTCAAGAAGGTCTTGAGAATCACAGCAGGCAGGTGGACATCTTCATACTGTTGGAAATCTACAGGCACACCTGAGAAAGTAGAGCAGAGTAGTGCTCACTGGCCAAAGCAGGACCTCCTCCAAAGAATGGGACATGCTGGATAGAGCCCAGAACTAGGGAAGAAGCGTTCTATGAGACACTGAGAGGGTACTGAAGCACCACATCTTCTAGCAAAGGGGAAAAATGTGTCCCAAAAGCATACGCAAAGCACTGATGAATCCAGCGCTACATCTTTAGAAGTCATTAAATGAAACAGGTGACCAAGTTTCTTCCTGGACATCCTCAGTCCCTCCAGTATAACCAGACTAAGATGGTACATCCCACATTTCTGAGAAACAGAAATTTTCAGGAAGGAAAAGGGCAGTGAGGGGAATGTGAGCAGGAAGCAAGACACTTTGCACACAGAAGTATCAGATGCTTCTCCTTTGCAACTCAGATCATATCTTTATGGGGCCTCACCTAGAGGCCTATCAGAGAAGGAGAGAAGCCATGATGGCCTAGTTCCAACACAGTTACAGTTGGACAATAGTAGTCGGGAATGAGAGGGGCTCTGCTGAGTTTGGCCACTTACCCATGTTGTATTTTTGTTGGACCTCCCTGACAACCTGTGTATTTGCTGATCTCCGGAAAATCCCCTCTGTAGTAAGAGCTGTGAAGTGAGAGCAGATGAAGATCAGCCACCTGAGTCTCTGAAAATGCTGGTCTTAACAATCATAAATCCATGTCGTGGGGCATTCAGACAGACATCAGCAAGTAATTTTTTTAGAGTACAACAATTCTTTCTTCTTCCACTACCAGGGAAAGAACACAAGGAGCATTTTGCTACTCTTATATAAGTGGGAGTATGGATAACTGGAGGAATGAGGTCTCCTAAGCCCCACACAAGCTTTCTTGAAGGCTAACTGATCTAGTTCAGGCGTTTGCACCTTATTCTAGACTCCTGCTGTTTTTCATCTTACCACACACCAGACAGGATCTTGGGTAGAGGAGAGGCCACTGACATGGAATTAAGGGGCCACACCTTCCCTGAACACTCACCATGTTCCTGTAAATAAGCGATGGTGTCTCTGACCACCAGAGGAACAGGAGACTGGTCAGGGCTCTTCTCCCTGAGACTGTGGGAAGAGACAAAAAGTTACAAATGAGTGGGCCTCTCTGTCTTGCATGCAGCCCACAAATCTTGAAGTTGCCCATACAAGCTCTACCACACAGAATCTTGTTATCCCAGCCTCTGGTTCAGCCATTATTCCAGCTTCCTCTCCTCTTCACCCATCATGCTAGAGCATTCACTGGCGCACTTGCTCATTGCTACGCCACGGGAATATTTCTCTATCTCCTGTAAAAACCACAGCCTGTAGATACCAGGGCAAAAGAGTTCCCAGAAGGTTAGGCTGCTAGTCAAGAATCAGCTGAAAACGGTCACACTTCCTTTTTCCTTCCCCACAGAAGTAAAGGCACAGAGAAGCTGAAACATGAGAAAAGCATGTGTGGGGTAAGTTTACCTACCCCACTGCTGTAATGGAAGATATATCAACCCAATGGCTGTCAGGGAAGACCTAGTGATGCCAAGGTGTTCACTGCCACCCTCACCTTCAATTGTCTATACCCTTCATAGCAGGGAACTGCTCACTCTTAGGCTACTAACAAGCTCAGGCACACAGCGCCATGGGGGTTACACTTGGAAATGTGTTGAAGCTGTGGAATGTGTTTCCAGATTGCTTCAGAGGACCTGTCTGGCCACACAGTACTGGTTCCTCCTCATTCCCCAGGGAAGCAAAAATCACGCTCAAAGTTAAAAATACCTTCAACACTTAGCTGGTATCACCAGCCCTTGCCAGCATCTGTGTTTGCTTGTGTCACCGTGCAGGGGGGTAGGAATCTGTACAAGGGTCAACAGAATTGCTCTTAATACAGAAGTTATGATTTGGAAAAATCTAAGAAACAGATCTGCAGCACTGCTCACTCAAAATAGCATAGCCCTAAAGACACCTCCATCGGCACCCTACAGATCTCCTCCGCTAAAAGGAAATTACTAGTGGCATAAAGCTGTCTCCATGGCCCTTACTTTGTTCCTCCCTTAGTGACCCTCAGCTGCAGAAACGATTTCCTCCTTATTTAGACACAATCTAGCTGGGGAATCAAGAGGGTGGAACTGAACTGAGGCATGTCAGCATCTGGACACGAGCACAGAGCTCCTGAGAATAATTAAAGCTTTGTACGAAGCCTGAACTGCGAGAAATGTTACGGCCACTTTTACTGCTGTTCAGTTGTAAATACAGTGACCTCATATCAAGCAAGTCAGGGCAAAAGTGACACAATCCAGAGATACTCACTGCTGGAGCGAGACTCCAAACTGCTGGTTTGGCAGCGGTGAGTGCGGGGCTGTTGGCTTCTGGGACACTTGTGAAGGTTTCTGCAGGGATCTCAGATATGCATCATACCTGCGGCAAAACACAGACTAGTAAAAAGCTACTCCAAGTTCCAGAAAGAGCATGAACCCAGCACTGCATGTGACCCACCGCACACCCACTGGCAACAGCTCCAGTCTAGCATGGTTGATTCCATTTATGCGAAAACAGAACTAGGCAGCTCTGGAGCACAGGGGCAACAAGAACAAACGTTTTCCAGAAAAAAACCTAAGAGCAAGGATGCATTTGGAATCAGGAGCTGGAGAACCTAGAGATGAAGGACAGCATGGGCAGGAAGACAGGACAGCACTGCTTGTGATGAGACAGCTGCATATAGATGAAGGACAGGGAATCACTTGGTAGGACTGAGATTGTCGCAACTTTGGGAGGCCCCAAAGACAAGCTGAACTGTGCAGAGTGAGCAAAGCAGATGCCCAGAGGCAGCAGATGCACACCCTGAGCTCCAGGTCAGTGTTAAGGAGAGCAGCTTGCAGAAAGCCCTTGAGGAGTGAGTGGGAGAGGTAGGATGGATGCTCCACTGGAGGACAATTGTTAACTCAAGGACAGAATCAGGCAGTGGAGCCAAGGACAGAAAGGAGCACAGAAACAACAGTCTTTAAGGAAATTTGTCACCACTCCATCCAAAACTGCTGCCTGAGTGGAACAATCTGTTCCTCCCTTTGCTATTTCTCAATAAAAGTCCCCTCTCACAGAGCCCTAAGCAAATAGGAGACAGGCAGCATTCTCACTTCAGCACTTGGCTTGGGATCCCCAACTGTTCCAGCTTCACATACTCCTCCAGCTCACTAAGGAAGTTCACATAAAAGATCTTTCGTCCAAACTTAAAGCTGAAAAAGAAGAGTAAAGTAGGTATATGAGAAATGAGGAAACCCAGTATCAGAACAGACTTCTTACTGGCAAGAAGAGCGGGAGTCTGCAAGAGATATCAATGGGGCAAAGGGGCAGGTCTGGCTGAGGAGCAGAGATGTTGCCCACATAGCTTTCCAACTCTGTATATTTTACCAGGAGATGCCAAGACTTTCCAAGTCACATTATAAGCCCTAGAAGCAGCAGGCTCCCTCGAGAACTGGATTTCTCCTTCCTAAGTTCAGCAGTAGGCTGGAGAAAGATTTGTTTTCCATTATTTTGCTGAGTTAGGATTTCAGCAGCAACACAATGAATTAAATATAATTTCTACTGATGCTCTGAAATTCCTTTTTCATTATTAGCAGAACCTGCAACACTTCTCCTTGGCTGGATAGAAAGGGAGCAGCACAGAGCTGCAAACTCTGCAGGTTCCTAAAGAAGTACTTCTTGTGCCTGAATATTTCTGAACTCGGAAGTGGGAGGAGATAGCATAGGGTGAGAGACTCCAGGGTAGGTCTGGCAGCCTAGGCTCATCTTGTGCCCCACTGAGAATTATCCCCCTGCAGTGTGAGGATGTGGGTGAGCCTCCAATAGTGCTTCCTACCTGATCAGAGGCTTGAAGAGAATCAGCAGGGTCTTGATGAACATGGTTGGGTGCACAATATACAAGGCTTTGATGTTCTTCTTGTACCTGCCAAGAGAAGCTAAGTAAGGACGAGCTGCACTTTAAGCAGAGGAACTAACCTTTCCACCAGATTAAGGCACTCCGGGTGCTCCATTCCTTTTGCACTGAGCCTTACTGCTCCCCAGCACCCAGGGCTTCTGCTCTCCCATGCTTTGCGGCTGCGTCAGGCCACTCAACATCCTAAGAGCACACTCTACCGTATTCCAAGATTCACCAAGAAGCAGTGAGCAGCCTCACTGGGAAGAAGCAATTATACCATTGGGCTCAAACTCTTGCACTGGGCCTTGGTTTTGCCACTTGTCTGTTGGCCTAAAGGATTTAACGGCAGAAGAAGCTGTTGATCCCATGACACAACCTGGATTACGAAACAACCCACCTCCGTAACCCGTGGAAATAAGTGACAGTAAATTATGATCACCAAGCTACCTGGGGGGCCTGGGTAAGATCTTCTATGTTAGGCTACAAAACAGCATGTTATATCCTTGCTTGCTGCAGCCTTACTCACTTGCGATCAAATTCCCTGTAGGCATCCCGCAGCCAGCTCAGGGATGGCTTATTTTCACTGGTGAGGCCATGGTGCAGGTACACCAGTGTGTAATCGCTCTCCACATACTGGTCCAGTGTGAATTTCAGGTACCTGAGAAGAGAGAACTGCTGAACTCACTTCGTGATCTGTCACAGAGAAGTTCTTTCTTCCTCTGGGACTCATTTTTGTGCACCATAACAGAGGATCTGCATCCCCAGCAATGGAGGTAAGCACTCTGGGAGGACATATCCAGCTAAAGAAGCTCCTGCAGATAGGTCTGGTCCCAGGAATCCAGCACCTGGAAATTAAGAAGTTAACAGCAGCCTCCTAACACACTACTCACCCCAGGAGTTTCACATGATCAAGTTGATGACTTGGGGGCATCCGGCAGGCACTGAACAAAATGACTTTCCTTCCATATTTGTCATCACCTGCGGATGAAATGCCAGAGATTACCAGGGAGTTTAAGGACAACATTGTGGTGTTGGCAGCAACGGGTAAACAGAGAATGGAAAACTGCTCTAACAAGGCAGAAGTCTGGATTGCCACAGCTGCCAGCAAAGCTAAACCTGTTTTTCAGCAGAGTTATCACAGGCCTAGTACGGAAGCAACAACCTGAACAAGGGCCTGGCAAGTCAACAACGAGAATGGAGAGCAGAGTCCATGCTCCAGCCCTGGAATAAGAGGAAGGATTGGAAGCCAGGATGCCTCAGGGCACGTAGGGATGGAGGCCTCAAATGCAGAGCACTCAGCGCATTACTCCAGCAATGCTGTCCCTGAGCACTGAGCTTGATGCACATACTCCCAGGGAGACACAGGGAAAACTGTCCCTCATAGGCACGATAACCACTCCTGCCATCTCGCATGCAGTCTCAAAGTAACTGCTTGCGGTCTGGTGCGCTTGCTTCTTGCTTCATATAAGACTAGTCCTGCACATGGAACAATGCCATTTCATACCCTGAAAACCAAGAAATTTCTAGAAACAGGGCAGACACAGCCACATCCCAGAGAGGAGAAGCAAGCATCACCATCAGCCACTTCTATAGATGGACAAAGGAGGGCTGCTGGATTCTCCAGGGGGGTTGTAGAATAAGTTGTTCACTGCTTTGTAGATTTTCCATCCACAGAGATACGTTTCCAGCCTGAGCTGGAAAGAGCTGCAAAGTGCGGCACAACAAAGCATTCTATGTAAAAACCCAGCAGAAAACAGTCCCCATCACACTGGAATCAAATAACCGATAAAGCACTCTCATCTCAGGGAGGACACTCCCAGCCACCACTTAAGGCTTCAGAGACAAGCCAAGTTTTCACCAAAGCAAGCCTTCATATGTCAGTGGACTTCTGCCAGCAGACATCTCAACCCCATGAACAGATGAGCCTCAAGCAGATGAGCAGGAACAACCTTAGCAGACATGCTGTGGCAACTGAGAGACTTGGGTAAGTAAGAACCAGGTCACAAATTTTTTGAACACAAAAGTTTGAGGGAAAGTCTGGTCCTCTCCCAGACATGACACTCAATCCATATCCACAAGGATGACTTGCTTTTCAGCACCAGTGGAGATGAAACTGTCACTTTAGTGTGAAGGGTTAAAGTCTTCCCATCTTTCTTGCTACTCACCCTGCTCCAAGAGCTATGTTTTCTTGACAAACAGAAGGGGCATGGAGCAGTGGAAGGGGCTCCTGACATTATACTCAGCAACACCTTCCTTTTGCCCCTACAGCACAACCACCTCCTACAGACCACAGCACAGAAAAAGCAGCAAGGATTGCTACTTTGGCAGGTCAGCCCTGCAACACAATTCTTCTGGAAATACATCTTTTTCCCCTACACTGATTTACAATATTCAGAGCATGAAACCATTTTCTCACCTTTGCATGGACTCTGGCCCTCCTCTACCACTTGGTTACACTTGCCATGTAGCAACTAAGATCTCAAACTTAATCCTGGGACGGCAAACCTGAGGTTTCAGGCAACATTGCCTATTAGTAACATAAGACCAATGGGTACTGCAAATGGCAGCCAGAGAATTCACATACACCAGCTATAACGTTATGATGCCACTAAGTCCTCTTTTGCCCTCATTCCTGGGCAGAAGAACAGATTCTCCTGCTACTTGTTCACTTAGATTTTTCCTGTGCAAGTTCCATTTTCAAGTCACTCACCAGACAAAACAAGAGACAGAATTTACTGATGCGCACAAGCCACACCCTCTACAAAAGCTCGGGATACAGAGGCAGCACTAGGTACAGACCAGGAAAGGGGTGGCATAGGCCATCACATTGACATACGCATGCAGAGGTAAGGGGCAGTTAGGGAGGACACATGACCCAGAACGCAGGACTAGGAGAGAGTGATGCAAGGCTTATCTGGAACAACCAGATACAGTCACAGCCAGGCCACGAGACCAACATCACATTGCATATCCCACGGTAGCCCACTCTCTGCCAAGCCTAGAGTTTCTTGGTAGCTTGCTATGAGGTTTAGGGCTGGGTATCTATAAAACAGAGGAGCAGGCTACAAAGTCCTGGGCAGAGAATATAGCCTATTGTGACTCTTGCCAGTGGTGTTGTATGCCTCCACCTGGAAGATAAAGGGTGCTGCCTGCACAGAGCAGCAAGAAGATGGTAGTATTTGAGAATCTGTTGAGTTTTGCAGAGATGAAAGAGAATGGTCAGAAAGACTACAGATCTTTGCATATCATAGCTCTGCGCTGAAGCCAGAATAGGTGGTATCTTCAGTTAACTGAAGGCCTACATTTCACACCAGAGTGGATGGTCTGAAAGCCAACAAGCTTGATCAAGGCAGGCCTTGGTTGTGAAGAACTGCAGTACAGCATCATGTTCATGTGATGCTGTGGGTGGCGATACATTCAGGTCAGGTGCCTGGGCACTGATTTTCAGATCTGACAAGCCACAAGTCACAGGAACCACATAAACACCTTCCTCTGGAATGACATGAAAGCCTGTGGCAGGGCCTATGCAAAGTCTAAAATCTCATTCCTTAGTGAAAAGGTCTGGGATTGCTGGTA